>JANHGB010024814.1:66593-83055 GCA_026283785.1 Coracopsis vasa | reverse complement strand
ATGTCATATGCTCCCTACAAAAAGATAACAAAAAAAAAAAAAAAAAAAAAAAATCACATTATCCAAAATGTGAAAGAGTTGAAGTAAACTATATAAACCTTTCTCACAAAGCTTCTACAGAAACACTGCTTCATACAAAACTTGCAAGTGAGGACTATAAAAAAGGAATCGTCGGATCTGACAAAAATATCTTCAGCCGACCGTAACTGTCACTCTGAATTTAACTTTTGCCCGCAGTACCTGAAAAGTTAATCATGACCTGAGAGCAGCTCAGTGACCATTACAGATGAGCTCTCTCAATTGAGATTCCAGGAATAAATACATAAGTATCTGAATCATCATTACAGAATTAACAAACCCATTTTGGAAGACAAGACAAAATTCCACACCTAAGAACTAAAATAAAAGAAGCTGCCTTCTTATCCTAGAGGTGGATGCTCTAGGATGGGGTCAATAACTATTACTTTTGAAGCTATTACAACTAACGCTCATGTAGCGCCTGTCCTGCAATAAAAGAGATTTAATTACCCGCCTAATGTTTATTTTGCTATTACTTACAATGACGACTGCAAACTCCTGGGTTTTCATGGCCACATTTTTAAAGTTTTTCAAGAACTTTCAATTTTTACTTTGAAATTGCAATTCACAGATCTGCAGGCTGAACAAAACAATCAATATTCCATATGCAGAAATTTTGTCAGTCATATGCCTAAGGTTGGCTGCAAGTACAGAAAGCACACTCCACATGTCCCTTTGAAGCACTTGCTAAATTAGATAGTCTTCATTCATGAGTAAGTTCTTAACTATGTATAAAAAGCCCTCTCAAAACTAAAGAGGTGATTTTTTTTTTTTTTGCTGAAAAGAAAAATACCATGGAAAACCTCAGGAAAAACTGTGTTAAAGTTAAATCACTCTCAACATGGGAGGCCAATATCTAAATTCTGTCAAAAACCTGATTGCTTCTCCCAGTCCTGTGTTTTAATAATCTTATTTTAACAAAGTGTCCTGAATTTAATTATCTCACTAGAGAGGTATGGGTTTGTATAGCCTATTAATGGATCAAAATCAATCTACATTTACTGGCTTGGCAAAACAATACACAGTTGCTATGATGATTACTAGTTGGCAAATATTTCACACTAATTGCCTAGAAACTTTGTCAGATTGGATAAACAAGCAAATAGGAAGTTGCCTCTGGTTCATCTCAATTCTACAGTCTCGTACAGACAGTGTGGGGGCCACATTTGATTTCTGCAACAATAAATTAAAATTGTAATTAAATCAGACTGACAAAAATATAGTAATTTAAAGTTAATAGCACTTCTGTTCTCACGACAGTTTACATATCAATGTGAGGAAAAAATTTTACAATTAGGGTCATAAATTACTGGAACAAGTTGCCCAGAGAGGTGCCAGATGTGCCATCCCTTCCAGGATATTCCAGGACACATCAAGGCCAGGCTGGATGTGGTTTTGGGCAATAAGATCTAGTTGAGGATCTCCCTAATCATTCCAAGGGGGGTTGGACTAGATGACCTTTGAAGTCCCTTCCAACCCAAACTATTCTATGATTCTAATGACATAGGTAAAATTGTAAAGCATAACTTCTGGCCAGACAATACGGTCAAAATGGCCAGGTAGGTCATGCCACTGGATACTCTTCAACCACTGTATGAGCAAGGTTAGGGCAACAGTCTGGCTTTTGTCCAGTTCTGGGACTAGCCACATGAGTGACATCACATGAGTGCCTTTAACACCAGCCTCAGATCTCCTGCTCATCACTAAGGCCAGCTGCTGTCTCTCAAAGATCCAAACCACTACGACTAAGTGGAAATTCTCACTGCCTCTGTTTGTCCTCCCAGAAGCTACCTGGAGTTATAGAATAAAGACATCCTTAATGGGAAACACATATGTCCTGTGGCACTGACAGAGCACTAACACAGGCTTCTGTGCTCGCTATTGGACTGTCCCTTCATTTCTCTTTCCTGCTCCTGCCTCTTCTTTCTCTGTACCCAATTGTTTTTTTTCTTTCTCATTACATTTTTGTTGTTACTTGTTTTATGCTTTTACTCTACAGACTTCTCCCTTCACTGCCTTTTCCCTCTAATCCCAATGTACATAAAAGGAATAGGTCCAAAACTCAACAGGTTGCCATTTGAATCAAAACTGTGTAATACCTGGGTCATCTCCTCCTGCTCAACACAAACACTTCATGGGAGAATTTAACAGAACTGATACACTGAACAGAATTCTAAACATATGACCTAAGTATAGATAGAAATATCCACTTTCCCAAACATACTAAAACCAAAAGTCCTTTTGCATCACACTGAGAGAGATATCAAGCAGAATTGTTCAAGTACCAACCACATTTTCACATGAATAATAACCTCGGCCTGATATTCATTTCTGTGCGTCTGAACTGTCTTGACACTCCAGAGGTCACGGATCAGTTCATACGTTCAATAAAAATAACACATGGCACAGAAAACAAAATAAACCAGGGAAACAAATTAATGAATGGCAAGTAAGAGTCAGTGTCTCTGAAATCTGCCATTTGAACAAGAAAAGAAAAATCAGAGAATATACACTGGAATCAATTCAAGAGAAAAAAAAAAATGAGTAAAAGGGAAATAAACTTAAATGTATGTCCACAGATACATGCATGCTTTAAAAATGCAATTTTTATTATTATGTAAGCATTTGAGCAATACAGAAAAAGCACTGCTTTTACTACCTCTTAATTCAGGATAAAAAAAAAACCCTAACAGACAACAAAAGATAAGGAGAAGAAATATAAAGCTTTGGGGTTTAAAGATAACTATTTTAAACACTGTACAGCTTACTAATCTGCCACAAAACACAACTGAGCATTTGTTAAAGGACTGTGTATTTAGACAAATAAGTAAGAAATCTGAAGAAAATTAAAAGGATTTGGTTTAGGTAAGATGGAAACTAGGCAGAATCGTCCTACAACACTGCTGCATGCAGATACGACTGAAAGTATATCCCCCTCCTGCAAAGCATTCCTTTGAAGAGAATCAAATTGCTGATGAGCAAATTAGAGTTGACTTGAATGAGCCTGTAAGAAGGGCCATAAAACCAGCTGCAAGTATAAACAGCAGCTTCCAAAGGAAAAGTTAACAGGTCTACAAATCCAACCCATCATGAAAGGACTACAGCTTCAGCTGAGCAACGGGTGCTCTTCTGCTCAGGAGCAGTTCTGATACATAGCGAAAACAAAACGAGGAGGCACAGGATGAAAAGCATAGTCTTGATGCATATATAAACTTGGTGATGCATGAACACTTATATCTCTGAAGTTTTTATGTATAACAGGAAAAAGTGTGGCATTCTGGAGGGGAACTCACAAATCTGTTGTATAGCACCCACCATCTGTTATTGCTCCAAAATTCACAATCCACTGGTTTGCTCATGTAGTAGGGTAGCATCCTGAGAGTAATGATGTGGCACATGCAGTTTATACTTGTTCATCATATTAAGGACTGCTTTCTTAGTCAAAAATGTATTACTGAGAAAAGGTCTCACTCTTTCATGGACATTGCTATGGTAACTGGCATAGTAACCTTAGTACATGCACTACACTCAGAAGACTTCTGCATCAACAAACAGGGAGAACTAAGATTTATTAAGTGTCTGGTCCACTTTCCTAAAGGTTCGCATACTGAATTGGTGTACTTAACCCTTCAACATTAGGCTAATATCTATAAATATGGCTTGGAAAATGCAAAACATTCTACCAACCTCTTTCAAAATACAATACCTTATGCAACAGATACTTAGAAAATATTTACACAGGCAGAGTGTAAGTATATTGTTATCTTTGTTAAATTCTTACTGCTTTGGGATGTGGAATAAGTAAAAAAAATCAATAGGGACATATTTTAAGAAGCATTGCAATAATTAGCTGCATTTTTGATTACAGGTAGGAATAGGTAGTTCGATCTTCCACCAGGTTAGAATATTTGATTTCATTTTTTCTTAACTTATATCCCAATATGTGGATTTCATCCCACACACAAAAAAAAATAAACTCAGGAAAGTAAATTTCAGGTACTCTATGGAGGAAGTACAAAATATCTAGTGAAAAACACCAGACCCAAAAGTTCTGCAATCAATAATGGTAATGCACAAGTGAAGACAGTTACAAGACAGTGTAGAGCTCACAACTAATGCTATATTGTATTAATGTACAAAGAATATTGGTGAAGGTGCATTAAGAAGTAACTTACAAAATACAGTGGTGACACAAGTTAATTTAGTGCTTGTTAAGAATCATTAACACTGGCACCAGTGTCGATGTAGCAATGGGGCTTAACATAGCTCATCCGAGCAGAAATTACCCAAGACTACTTCTAAGCAAGTCATGTGGTACCTTAGAGACATCAATATTAGAGCAGATAGTATAGTGCATGCAGCTTATCCTAATAGTGTGGTCAAGCAGGGGACATCAGTTAAAATAGCCACTAAGTAGCATTATTTAAAGGCTAGGCTGCATACAGTCTAGAGGAAAAAATAATTGAGGGAAAAATTCTACTGTGTTACAGCGATGAAACAAAGAATTTTAATGAGGAGAACAAAACACCTTCCTGAGTAGCAGACTGTCCAAATGCTCATCCCACCAGGGTGGAGAATCAGAGGATCAAAGGAACAATAATCCTCTGGCCTTCTGCTCACAGGGAAGAGCTCTGCTGCAATCCTAGTGAGTGTCCCACAGCTGCTAGGACATGACATCTGTACTGGTGAGATCCACTCATCCAAACAAGTCTCTGAATCTGAGGCACTCTGAGGCACAACCTCTGCTTCATGGAAGAAAGTTAGTATTGCTTTGTGATAATGATTATTGATGAAAAAAGGCCATCTTTTTTTCCTGATAAATCCTTAAGAGAAATTGGATGAAATCTCCACTTTCATGCAGACAAAAAATACAGGCTTTTTCCCACCCTGGTTTTTAATGGTGTATATACATTCACGCACAGCTGCAACCCAAATTATTTCATGCTTTCTTATTTGCAATCCTAGTTAAAATACTTGATAAAATAATTTGCTTCAGTTTCTCTTTCATGTTCAGTCTAACGCTTTTGTAGCTTTATGCACCTCACAGTATTTATCTTCTCCTTTACATGCATTCTTCATATGCAATATTTAAAAATAAATTCATTATTTAACAGGAGAAATGAAAAGAAAACAAAACCAGAGACCTACTGTACCTAAATTTAACGCCCTCCCCCCAAAAAACCAAAACCAACAAAACCAAAACCAATCAACCAACCAATCAAAAAATAATAAAAAAAAAAAAGAACAAACAACACACACAGAGAAAAAAAAAGAAAGAAAAAAAAACACAAACCAAAACAAACCAACCAAACAAGAAAATCAAAATTCTTCCTAAACCAAAAAGTTTGGTCATTTTGTGAGAAGACACAGTTCCTGCACCGAAAGATCCAAGAAGGCACATCGTGCCTGGTACTAAGTCTGGCTACCTCACAGCCTTAGACTGAATGACCAATTACCCATCAACAGCTGGCTTGTAGGGAAGTTTTCAGCATCAGCGCAGGTACAGCCTCAAACTCCTATACTTGCAATTCCCTAATGAGAGAATTAAATCATTTCATCCATTCCATAACATGAAATTAACAAATTATTTAATAACTCAGTGGAACAGTGTCAATCAAAACTTCTATTTCCCTTTTTAGCAGTTTCTGAGAGAAATTTCAGCCAGCCTGGAAACACTGTATATATCTTTCCAAATGTTCTGGGGATTTTCCAAAACGTAGTCTTCAGACTTGGCAAAAACTGGGTGTGTAATTCACACCACTGCTAGACTTTTATGATAGATGATTTTTAGCTAAAAGCCTCCAAAGATTGGAGAGCTATCTAGGATTTGGTTTTTTACTTGCTCTTCTATGTGCTGCTTTTCCCTGCATAGGGAATCAAAGTCCAACCACCCTCTGCTGCCTTTCAGAAATGAACCCTTCACACTGAACCACAGGCAGCAAAGATACTCCCTGGCCTGGCTTTCAGCTTCAGGCTCTGCAGAGCTACAGATCCAAATAAATAATGAAAGCTATATGCAGAGCTGGCAAGAGCGTCACTGAATACACCTCTCTTCACTTCTGACCAAGTCCCTGACAGAGCATTAATGCATCTTATGACAACCTAAATATCTGAGCACCATATACATACAGTTCCTAGTACACTGAAAATACACTTGTACACAATGGCTGCGCTCCAGTATTACCACTTCAGACTCCCATCTCATTAAAGGATGGGGGAAAAGAATATAAGACTTCAGTCTTAATATCCACCATAAATGACACGAGTAATGTCAACATATATAGATATGCAATTCTAATAGAGATATTTGTCTGTTTATTGATTCCAACTCAGCAACAGCTTTCTGGAGCAGAATCTGCCTTCTTTTATATCAGTGATGAACTGACTTCTTGAACTTGGCCCATATCTATTGGCAAACATTATATGCTCAGCTTTGATAAGTAAATTTCATATTTGCCTCATTTGCACAGGAAAAGCTTCCTTTAAAAATTGTCAAATGTTTCAAACAATGGTTTCGTGCACGAAATTGGCACATGTGGTACTGTGTGCTGTGCTTCCAAACCATTTCCATTTTTATTATCTACAACTTTTAAACCAATTTCTATCATCTTTAATTCAGGTTTCCCAGAAAAAAAAAATTATTTAATTTTCAGGATGCACAAAAGCCAACACAGACTCAAGGAAAACACCAGCTCAAGAAAAGGCCACTGTCTACACATTTCATCCCCAGGTGGTAAAGGCAGTGTATAGTGTGCAAAAGCTGCTAGGGACAGCCACAACTAAATCTACGTGAAGCCACTGTCTCTTTTTGTCTTAAAAAGCAAACTGTCTCATTTGCTCTTTAAGGAAACCAAACATGTCATGAGAACTAACAATACTTTTTCAGCCAAGTAATATTTTCCATGCTAATCCATAGTCTATTGAAGTGACTGACTGCTCAACTGTAAAGCAAAAATGGTTTAATATTTCCTTCTTAAAATAAAATAAAATAAAATAAAACCACAAAACCCCACTACTCTACTAAACACAATAAATGTTTGCAAAATAAAATGTGAAGGGGGAAGTGGGATTTTCTTCATAAACCAGTGCCTTGGTTTCACTGATTTTCAAAAGGGCAGGCATCACCCATTCTTTTTTCCTCCATGCTGATAAAATTGATGCGTGAAACTAAATATGAAATAAAGATGCTCACATCAGAACTAGTAAATATTACTCAGAAAATGAAAGCTGAAGCTAATACAAGAAATCTAGGAGCAATATAAAAACAAAAATAAAACAAGTAAATACAAGAACCTGAGTTAAAACAAAACCAGGCATCTTTTGCTTTGATGCTGTTCTCAAGGTACCACTCTCAAGAGTGAAAATATTTCTGACTTGAGATACAGTGTTTTATTATGATCTACACAAAAAAACCCACATTAAAACTGTAAAAAGGGGGAAAATAAAAGGTATTGAAGAGTTTTTGCCTTAAAAACATATCTGCATGAAAAATTATTTGCTTTTAGAAATTACATCCTAAAATGTTACACCTGCTGAGATTGCCAGCAGAATCTAAGATTTTTTTCTGGATAAGTTCATAAACCTCATTCCAAAAATAGGCTTTTACAAAAGAAGAAATAGGTACAAATGTACATTTTCTCCAGAAATCTCTCGTCAAAATGGTGCATTTATACTCACTCCGATTAGTCAAAAAATAGAACTGTGCTCACCAGGATAACTTCAAGGGACAAACCTACCCCCAACTATTTTAGGGTTCTCCGTGCCATCTGCAGCAGAGCATCTGAGCACCAACCGCCTCCCTGTGTCTGCCTTCCCTCCACACACATACGCAGTCCTGCTTTAGCAGGGAGCTGCAATTCCTTAATGGACAGGGCAGCAGCCGCCCACCTCCAGCAGCAGCCACCAGTCTGGCAGGCGGCAGGGTGGCAGTTTGCCAGGGACAGGAGCCTGCCCCAGCAGCCGCCTGCTCGAGACACAGAGTATGGATTAGCAGCTCCTGTCTGACACGGCACAGGGAGGCAGGAAAAAGACTGATATTTAGAGAAAATGCAGCTCCTGTATGAGGCAGGAAACCCTTCTCGAAACACAAGTTTCCACCTTATCCCCTCGAAGTCCTTTCCCTTGACACAAAGGTCAAAGTCTTCCTTCCCTACTGCTTCTGACTTCCCAATGACTTCCTTATTTTCTGTCTTCCTCCCAAAGGCAGACAAGGCTGCTGCTTGTGAGATGAGCTTGTTTTGTAGAGTCCTACAGGATGAGGAAATCTCTGCTATCAACTCTTGCCCTCTCAAAGATCACTCCCCTCCCTGAAGCGCTACCGGAAGCCCTTCTCCCTGCACTGGCACCTGCCACCCTCCCAGTCCTCTCCCTCACTACTACCAAATCTTTAACTATTGCATCAGCAGGACTGTGTTTGCCTGAAAAGATGTGATGCTGCCCAGCCATACATGTTACCCTACACTTTTCCTGTGACATGGTGTTGCAAGGATAACTGAATACAGTAACAAACAGGTGCTCCAGAGGCAAGCAAGACAGACAGAAATACGTAATTTTCTCACAATCTCAGGAAAGCACTTTACAACCTTCAGCAGATGCCTACATCCTTCCTGGTTCCGTGAAGCACATATGTACCTACTCAGGTGATTTGCTGAGCTTTAGCACAAGACAGGATTCCAGGGCACACAGCCTGCTGCAGGCCATTATCCAGACTTCAGGTCATTCTGCAACACCTTTTCATTCAAATATATGAAAATTTTCATAATTGTGTTGACTATATACCCATCTAACAGAATACAAACAAGGAGTCAATGCACTCTATCACATATAGTAAAGGTTAGCAAAGATTATCCAAACAGTAACAGCCATATTCACCAAAGGAATATAGGCAAAGATTCTGAATTTCATTGTCATTAACAGCCAGAGTCCCTAGTAATAAGAGACATAAGCACACTACCAAAGATCTAGGGATTAGACTGCAAACCTTCTGAGCCCTCAGCATTTCTCACAGGCCAGCATACATGTTTCTAAGTAATTTAATAGCAATTACGAAAACATCCTGAAAAATGCTTCAGCATGATTCAAAGATCCAGCTTCAGACTGCTCATACTGTCATTGCTCATGAACAACTAATATAATGATATATTTGTTGTCATCTTCCATTAAATGCACTGTACTACCATGCATGCAACATGGTACTAAAGCAAAGTGTGCTCATGACATGAGATGCTATGCTCAACCTGAAGCAGAGACTGGTCCTTGTTGAAAAATGGTCAAAATCCAAGAGAGGAACAATATGAGATACATTAAGAGTTTTAAAAAGTTTTCTGGCAAGGGAAAGCATAGGGGAAGTTTAACTCAGTTAAACCTAATTACTCTGGATATGTTAAACTACACTGCGGTTTTGTACTTAAGTAAACCAAGCCATTTTGCCACCTAATGCAAAGCCCTTAGCAGAAGTAATGTGCTGTCAGATTTAAGTACTTTTATTGTTCACTAGCAGCATTTTAAATTCTCACCTTCTGTTAGAAAACCTGAAGATCAATAATGCTAATGGAAGATGTTCTCCCATTTAACATCTTCGAAACTATGCCAAGCAACTGGAAGGCATCCTGAAACCAAACACCTTCAGACTGACATGGATTAAAATAATTGATGGTTGTGTATACACTCCACCATGACCTTTTAAATACAGTTGAAGTGATCAGATTTAGGATTGAAAAAGTTTAGTAAGATATGAAGTTATTATTTGCAAGAAAAATACTAGCCATCATCTGTATTTTCTTTTTTTCCTTTGTAAATTTCACAAAAAAAAAAAAGTAAAAAATCCAAGCAAGGTTCAAGAAAAACCCAACCAAACAAAAACAAACCCACAAACCTGTCTTTGAAAAAAAAGCAAAAAACAAACAAATAACAACAACAACAAAAAAACAACACAAAAAAAAAAAAAAAAGAAAAGAAAAAAAGGGTGAAAGAAATCTGAAAGATACCTGCGTGGACACATCTTCTAATTACATTAATTGTGAATACATTTTGTCACTTTTAAAACTAGCTCAAAATTTTTCTTTTATTTTCTTTGGCAACAGCTGATTATCTCAGATAAAAGACAACATTTCCCCTGCAGTTTCAAGCATTTACATAGTTATTAACTTTGGTGGCAAGCACATAATATTGTGGATGCAGTTGCAAGCAGAAAAGGAAATGGACTGTTAAGACATCTGTATGTAAGAGCTTTTCTTATTAAAGAGTAGACTAGAAATAACTACGTGGGGACAATTTTTGTGGTGGAGGAACTTGCAAACAAGGAAGAAATAACATTGTGTTTGAGAAATGTCTAAGAAATTCAAACATCAGCATAGAAAGTTTAATTAAATGGCAGAGGTTAAATACTAGACCTTACCTAAGAACACAGTGATTCATCTATCACTTGAAATCCTTAAATCAGTGATTTTTTTCTACAAAGTATCCTGTAGACCCTGCAGAAACTGCTTACAGCATGAATCACTTTTTCACTCTCTATTCTCCTCCCCCACCAGGAAGTCAAGATGATAAAACTTTCAGCTAGATACAAATTATGCTATCCCAAGAGGAACAAAAAGTAGGAGTAAGTAGCTACTTATTTTTGGCTAAAATCTTGACGTACAGAGTCCACTTACTCTGCCAATATCCAAAGAAAGTGCCAAATGCTTCCCTGCAGCTCCACAGTATTGAATGATGAATCCTAAATTATATATTTCATTCTCCATGCACATAATGCCACCACTGCAATGTTACCATGACATGGTAACATTGACAATGTACATGGTCATGGTACATGCTCATGTTATGTCATGTCATGGTACATGACAATGTTATCATGACAGGAAAGAAAATATAATCTTAATCCTAAATCTTAAAAATAAAACTAGAAGCAAGAAGCAGAAATGTTGTTTTGCAAGACTCCTCCTCATTTTGTTTATTATCCAAGATACTGATTTCATTGACCATACTGGGAATTTTCAAAATAAATACAGAAAGAAAAAAAAAAACAAACAAAACCCACCACCAAAATATCTACACATAATTTTCTATGTTTATCAAACATACTAAATGATTAGTGAAATCCTCAATTATCACCACTTTTTTTCTCAGTTTCCACACACACATTCTAATCAGAAAATGTCCATTCTTTCCCTTTTTTTTTTGTACTACCGGACTTTATTGCTTTTTTCACAAATAAACACAGGAAAACACTGAACTGCAAGCTTAGGAGTTCTCATATTGGCTGAGAAAACCAGCTCTGCAGAGAGACTGGATATTACTACAACTGTACTGCCAATAAAACACAGCACCTTTCTTTATTAAATAGCGTTTCTAATATTATTTTCAATAAATGGAAAAGGTCATAACTGCACAATCTCACAGGTTTTAGAGTAGACTGCTTATGACCTCTGTTTTTTGCATGATACTGGCAAAATTATCTTCCCCAATATGAGTTTCCTAACATGGATTTTGAAGAGCACAAAAGAAACCTGTATCCACGCAGGAGTTTAGCACAAAATTCTACATTTCTTTTTACCACACCTGGAAAACTCTTAAAGGAAGCTTTTATCTTATCACAAGCTGTAGAATAGAGTTAAAAAATACAATAAACTCCATGTTTTATTTACTTTCCTCCCTTTTAGCCTTTTTTCTTTTTAAATGCACTTACTCTTGTTAGAATCATTCCATTCTTTGAAATTCATTTCATAAAGCAATAACTGAATGAATCATACAGCTTTCTACAAATGAAAACCACCTTCTAGTTATCAATTAAGACCATAGTTGATTAATATAATTTAATTTTTGCTTCCTGTGCAAAGTTATTCTGGATTTACATATGCAGTCACCAAACTTCCAAACTCCTGCCTTCCATAGAGCACTCCTTAACAATACTCTATTTTGCACAAAGCCTATTGTTATTCCTTTTATTAACACCTGGAGTAATACAAAGATCCAACTATAAGGACAGAAAACAGATGGTTGGTGTTGTGTTACTTATGCATTTCTTGCAAACAGAAAGAATGTGAACAACCCATGTGATCAAGAGAAAAGCTCAATAAGTTGAAACAAGTAGTTCAAATTTGTTTTCTTTTTTACATTAAAACTGTTAGACAAATTCTTTGGGAATCTGCATACCATTTATAAATCACTGAATAAAGTAGACTATTAAATACAATTACATAAAGTAAATTAAATACAGCTGTATGAATACACATAAATATTTAAGAATCGACACCAGATGTGAAGAACCACGAAGTTCTGATACTAGTAGAACAATTTTATTTTATGAATAGGACTTTTTGTGAATCCATAAACAAGACCAGTTCTTAAAAACAATTCAACTCTGCTTCAAAGTGAGTCAGTAGCATAAACAGAAAACTTTAGTGAGTTTCTACTAGATGGAGCTTTAAAATTAGAAAGCCACTTCAAAAATTAATGAAGTAGATATGATTAAGAACTACAAGGAAAACTGGGACACTGGCCAATTTCAAGAGAGTTTGAAATTTTAACTGATTCTTTCTCAGAGCCAGGATATTCAACACTCAAAACTATTACCTAGTTTCAAGTTACATGAAAGATTATACACCTACCATTAATCCATTTGGCTTCTGGATTATGAACTATGAACTCTTTTCTGAAGAGATCTTCCAAGGACAATCGGGTTTCTGATGAATTTGCAAGTTCATCTATAATAAACATAACAAGATAATTTTAGATAGTTATTAAAACCAATATATTCAGTTAATTAGGAAAACATTGGAATTATAGAAACAGAACACAATGTCCTGATAAAATCAATAACCAACACCTTCCTCATTTTTTTTTTTTTTTCACTTCAAGAAAACATTTCATTTTTCTTCAGTAGAGCTTCAGAGAACAAAGCATTGATACTTCAGGCTGGGACAACTGAAGAATGTAGTGCTTGGCTATTTACTATACTAGGATTCTAAGTGGCAAAGGTCCTTCCTCCCACAGCCCTACACCACAAGAGAAGTTTGATTACAAACCAGTACAAAAATTTCCCGACAGCCAAAGAACGTAGGTGAATTGATCACCTTACACAGACAGAAACTAGGTAAGATATTCCTGTAAGTAAATTTGGAACCAATTTCACTTATTTTTATGAATTAAAATGTTAATATATATATTTATGTGCACATTTACTAATCTGTGCTTACTTTCTAGCAACAAGCACAACGTAATATTGGCTAACAGCCTTGTGTTTTTCCCAAACATGATAGAACCCAGGAATATTGCGCTTCTGAACACTAGCCAACATTGATTTTCTAAACAAAATAATAATTTGTCAGCTTCTAAAATAATCTCCATGGTTCGGGAAAGGAAAAAGAAGCTCTGCTAAATTCTACTTGTGCTGTAGGTTAAAGAAATCATAAGTAACTGAGATTCAATAGTCACACTAACACGTGAAATCAGAAATACTTTTAAAGCAAAAATTTTGCTGTCAAAACAGCAGGTTTCCAGTGAACATTCACTGATGGTAGCTACGCACTTCACCTAACTGGTTTAGGCTATTTAGAACAGCAGCTGACAAAAGCTGTATTACATGTTGCCTGTGCACTAGCAAAAATATGTACCTACGTGCTTCCTAACACAATGAGCCAGACAGATGCCCAGTCAGATCTTTTAATCATTTTATTGTTATTGGGCAGGTTTGCCATAGATTACTGCAGTATTTCTCTGCTCTATGAGCTTTCCCTCCCAATGTGCTAGGCAACTTCCTTCTCTACAAGAGAATCTTTTTGTTAGTCAGAGTTTGTCCTTACAGATTGCTGATATTAAGCAGTGCTGCTGATGACCTATAGAAAAAGACTATCTAGAATCACAGCAGTTAAGAAGTAATCTTGTTATCTTTATGTCAACCCAGTAAGTTATGAGCACATTTTTAACAAAGAAATGTGTTTTGTAAATGTCATATCCTGTAATACATTTCAGATGAAAATGTGACCCCTTCACAGTGAATAAAGTCCATTATAGTTTCATTATCGGTCTTTATTCAGCAAAATTTCTCAATTTCAGGCTCAGCTGAAAGCTTACTGGAATAAACAACAATATGATTTCGTTTGCTTTCATATGTCAGCACTGCCTGGTGCAGCCACTTCAGCTCTCCAGCTACTATTAATGAGGTGCATCTTTGCTGTATTGAAGAGAAACTCCTTTTTAATGCACATCAAAAATTTATGACAGACACAAGGCCCTCACAGCTGCTCACTCCACAGAGCTGCTGCTTTTTGCATGCACCTGCCTTCCAGGTCTCAGCAGAGCCCCAGTAAGCATTTACTGACTGTAATCAACTCTCCCCTCACTTGATGTCTTATAAGGTTAAGCATGCAAAGTTGTTCAAATCTTCTCACATAGGACAAATGTTCTAATCCTTAAATAATCTTCTTGCCCTCTTCCTGTCTTTCAGGGATCAAAATAACCTGTTTGGGTTGGTTTTTTTTAGTCTCCAAGTCCAGCATAGGACACAATATGCCAACTGCAGTCTTACTAGAGATTTACAGCAGAGTAACATTATCTCTCTTGATTTATACTTAATCCCTCTGTTTACACATCATGAGACCTTATTAGCTCTTGCTCCTGCCACACACTGAGTTTTTATCTTCAAAGTAAGCACATGTTGTTACATATGCTCTACTCAGCTCCACAAATACATTCTCTGTTTTCAAAACATTACATCTAACCGAACAGCATCAGATACTGGGCACTTCATATACTCATTTTCCCCTTTCTCCATAACCTTGCTGACTACCGACCCTCAACAAGCTGTTTGCTATCACCTATTTTGATTCAACACACCCTGCTCCTGATGCTGTTTGTGATCCCAAAAAGATTCTGCTTCTAACTTTTACTAAGTCTCTGTTTATTTTGACCCTTTATATTCTGTTGGTTTGCCAACTATCAATCAGGCTCACACAAACAGTTATGTTGCCAAAAATTGTCTTACCAAAACCAGTTTAGTTTTCACAGGTTTTTGGTATTTTTTTTTATTAACTGTTTTAATAGAAATCACTAAATACATCAACTGTGTACAGTAAGGCTGTCAAAGTAGTAAGGTATAAAAACTCTGCTCTCTGCCTTTTATCTAATTCACAAGGAACTCCTGGAGAAACCCCAGTACAAAAAGAAGCCTACGGAGGGTGGCAGCAAGGACAGGTCACCTGGGAGGAACACAGAGAAATTGTCTGAGCAGCCAGGGATCATGTCAGGAAAGTATTGCCCTGATAAAATTAAATCTGTCCAGGGGTGTCAAGGGCAACAATTAAAACTTCTCTAGGTATGTTGGTCATGAAAGGTAGACAAAGGAAAAATACAGGACCTCTCTGGAAGGAAACATGAGACCTGGTTACTGTGATAAGGAAAAGGCTGAGTTACTCAACAACTTTTTTGCCTCAATCTTCACCAGCAAGTGCTCCAGCCACACTGCCCAAGTTGTGGAAGGGAAAGGCAGCCACTGGAAGAATGAAGAACTGTTGTAAGAGAAGACCAGGTTCAAGGCCATCTACGGAACCTGAAGTTGCGCAAGTCCATGGGACCTGAGAAGATGCATCCATGAGCCCCAAGGGAACTGGCTAACGAAGTTGCCAAGCTATTATCCATCATATTTGTGAAGTTGTGCCAGTCCAGTGAAGTTTCTGCTGACTGGAAAATGGGAAATATAACCCCATTTTTAAAAAGAAAAAAAAAAAAACAAAAAAACCAACAAAACCAAGACCCAGGGAACTACAGGCCAGTCAGTTTCACCTTGGTGCCTGGTGGTTAAGGGATGACTGTCATCATCTACCTGGACTTGTGCAAAGCATTTGACAACTGGAAAAAGGGAAATATAACCCCCATTTTCAAGAAGGGATCGTGGAGCATATAATCCTGGAAAGCATGCTAAGGCACATGAAAAACAACTAGGTGGCTGGTGACAGCCAACGTGGCTTCACTAAGGGGAAATCATGCCTGACCAATTTGGTGGCCTTCTATAATGGGGCTACGGAACTCATGCATAGGGGCAAAGCAGTTGACATCATCTACCTGGACTTGTGCAAAGCATTCAACACTGTCCCGCGTGACATCCTTGTCTCTAAATTGGAGAGACATAAAACTTGACGGATGGACCACTCAGTGGATAAAGAATTGGCTAGATGGCCGCATGCAAAGAGTTGTGGTCAACAGCTCAATGTCCAAATGGAGACTGGTAACGAGCGGTTTCCCTCAGGGATCGATGTTGGAACCAATCCTGTTCAACATCTTTGTCAGCGACATGGACAGTGGGATTGATTCACCCTCAGCAAGTTTGCTGATGACACCAAGCTGTGTGGTTCGGTTGATACGCTGGAGGGAAGGAATGCCATCCAGA
>JANHGB010024814.1:3205-66230 GCA_026283785.1 Coracopsis vasa | reverse complement strand
GCAGTTCTGGTGTCCTCAACATAAAAAGGACATGGAACTGTTGGAACAAGTCCAGAGGAGGGCCACAAGGATGATAAGGAGGCTTAAGCATCTCCCATATGAAGACAGGCTGAGAAAATTAGGGCCATTCAACCTGGAGAAGAGAAACATGGAGACCTCATAGCATCCTTCCAATATCTGAAGGGAGCCTACAATGACGCTGGAGAGGGACTCTTCATAGGGGACTGTAATGACAGGACAAGGGATAATGGGTTTAAACTTAAGCAGGTGCAGTTGTTAGATGAAAGGAAGAAGTTCTTCACTGTAAGGGTGGTGAGGCACTGGAATGGGTTGCCCAAAGAAGTGGTAAATGCTCCATATCTGGCAGTGTTCAAGGCCAGGTTGGACAGAGTCTTGGGTGACATGGTCTAGTCTGAGGTGTCCCTGCCCGTGGCAGGGGTTTGGAACTAGATGATCTTAAGATCCTTTCCAACCCAAACCATTCTATGATTTGAAATTGTCCCTCATGACATCCTTGCCTATAAAGTAGAGAGGCATACATTTGACAGATGGGCCATTTGGTATATAAGGAATTGGCTGCATGCGAAGAGTTGTGGTCAACAGCTCAATGTCCAAGTGAAGACCAGTGACAACCGGTGTTCCTCAGGGGTCAGTACGGGAACTGGCACTGTTTAACACCTTTGTCAGCAACATGGACTGTGAGGCTGAGTGCACCTTCAGCAGGTTTGCTGATGACACCAAGCTGTGTAGGACAGTCAACCTGCTGTAGGGAAGGAATGCCATCCAGAGGGACCTTGACAGGCTGGAGAGGTGGGCCAACGCAAACCACCTGAAAATCAAGTGCAAGGTCTTGCATCTGGGTCGACGCAATCAAAAGCACAAACACAGGCTGGGCAGAGAATGGAGTGAGACCAGCCCTGAGGGGAAAGACTAGGGTGTGTTGGTTGATGAGAAGCTCTAAATGACCCAGCAGTGTGTGCTTGCAGCTCAGAAAGCCAACCGTATGCTGGGCTGCATCAAAAGGAGCATGACCAGCAGGTCAAGGGAGGTGATCCTGCCCCTCTACTCTGCTCTTGTCAGATCTCACCTGCAGTACTGTATTCAAATCTGGTGCCCTCAGCATAAAGATATGGACATGTCAGAGCAAGCCCAGAGAAGGGCCACAAAGATGATCAGAGGGCTGGAGCACCTCTCATATGAAGACAGGCTGAGAGCTGGGCTTGTTCAGCCTGGAGAAGAGAAGGCTCCAGGGAGACCTTAGAGCAGCTTCCAGTACCTAAAGGGGCCTACAAGAAAGCTGGAGAGGGATTTTTTACAAGGGCCTGTAGCTACAGGACAAGGGGGCATGGCTTTAAATTGGAAAATAATAGATTTAGATTAGACATTTGAAAGAAATTCCTCCCTGTAAGGGTGGTGAGGCACTGAACAGATTGCCCAGGGAAGTTGTAACTGCTCAGTCCCTGGAAGTTTTCAAGGGCAGGCTGGATGGGGCTTTGAGCAACCTAATCTAGTGGAAGGTATCCCTGCCCTTGGCAGAGGGGTTGAAGTCATATGATCTTTAAGGTCCCTTCCAACCTAAAACATTCTATGATTCTATGAAGAACTTGATTTATTTTAAATAATGCAATTTATTGCCAAATTACCAAATCGTCTACTATCTTTTCTTTCATTTCCATTTTAAATTTACTGAATGTTTTCTTGAAGGAATCATATTTCCCCTCACACTATTTTACATAGGTTTATAGACATTGGTCTGAAATTATATATATTACTTATAGAAAGTGAACACAGATAACAGAAGAAACAAACAAAATGAAATACTAAAACCTGAATTGATACTTTTTAACTATACATGAAACTAACAACAGTTCAACAACTGGTGTGTATTTACTCAAAATGACAGACCTGTTTGTGCTTATGAAACTGTAAGACTGCAAAACTAAAAATTAATAGCCTCATTACCTTTCATGAGTTTATAGGATATTATTTTTCAGGTTAAATGTAGTCTATACACCTCATAAAATTTACCTTCTACCTTAGCAAATAAAACTAATAATGACGTAGTGTAGTATATTACAAACTTGAACTCCTTACTGGCTTTTCTGTGGAACAAAAAGGCTTAACACTAGAGATTAGAATAAAGGCTTGATGTTAAATGCCATCTGACATGTCATTTAACAATGGGGAAATTAAATTAAATGGGGGAAAAAAACCAACAAAACAAAACAGTAGTAAACTGTATGCAAGGTAACAGCTATCAGTATTTGGGAATTAGTATATGAACTATTAGTATAGTTTGTATTATATTTGCATGAAAATAGAAAAACAACTTGCCATAAAGTAGTCAGATATCAAATCCTTTTTGTCAATTTACAGTAGGTATAGGGAGCCTATGCAGCATTCAACAGAACCCTGAATCTTCTGGTAATGAACCTTCACTTCAGTAAAAATATTTTTTAGTTTGCTCTCTATGACTGTAAGAATAGCATGAGAGATGTTGTGGAGGGGTCAGTCCCAATCCTGTTCTAAACAGAAGATTTATCTACTGGATATGATCCAAATGGACCCACTTCCTTGAGCCTGATTTTACTCAAAACAATTTCAAAAAAGCAGTTTCTGTCAGTTTGGATGACCTAAATATTCCTTGAAGCATTTTTTTTTCTGCAGAACTGTCCTTTTTTTCTTTTTTTCTCTCATCAAGAGACAGCAAACTCTGAATTTGCGCTGAGCCTATGATTATAGTTACATGCCATTTTGCTCAATGGTAATTACCGCATATCAGCATGCATGGCTTAAACGTTAATATCAACATCCCAGCAAATGAGTTTCACATAGAGCATTGGAGTCTGCCTCACTTTCAGAAACTGTAAGTTAACATGGAAGTAGAACTGCTGTCATTCCAAAATGAAAAACAGCCTCAAGTGTTGCGGCAAAATACGTGCACAGGGGTGGCAACACCTGTACAATTCTTAGGCTGTTCTTAGGTAATTTTTCATATAAAGGGCTTCGGCTGCTAGTACCTTCAATTGAGCATTTCTCAGTTTTGAAATACAGATCAACAGTGTCGATCAGATAGGTCTTCAAGTAATTCCTACAATGTGGAATGCACTGTCATGATGCAAAGCAAAAAGCTATGCTGATTTAAAGGCAGGAGTGAGGCACTGATCCCAGAAAATCTACCTATGAATGTTTCACTATGTGCTGTTATGTGATGAAATTTCAAAAACATGAAATAGAATAAAAGCAGAACAAGAAAGATACCCATGTTATACTGACATATAATCCAAATGATGGCATCTCAGAAATTTATATTTCCCAATATAAAAAAACTTTATAAATTTATTCTATAGTATTTTCTTCTTTTGTTCTCTCTTTAATACTTCTCCAGCAATCATCTATTATTACCCCAAAATCACTAGATGCATAATTAAATTCTTCCAGAGAACAGACAGGCTCCTAAAGCTCCAAAGTTTTTCCATGCTCTAGTCTATTTCATTAACAGGAGTAACTTCATTATTTGGTATCTTCATGCAGTTTCTTTATCATTGCACAAAACTAGCAAGGATACTTGCCTGCAAGCCTTTTACTCCTGGCTACAGAGCAGTGTAGTACTTTGTACTCAGTGGGTGCAATGTTTGTTTTTTTTAATGTACCCCTTTAGTCCACAGAGTTTCACAGAGAGCTGTTGAGCTGCAGTAAGAGGTTACAGGACTGTGAGTCCATTGAGACTCTGCCACTAATCCCTTCCATTGCTGAATGGTTTAGTCTTCCATTTTTCCATCTCTTTGTTCATAACACTAATACATTTATAAAGTTTCTGAGTATTATCAGAGATAAAAAGCAATATAAAGGGACCAAAGTATTACTAATATTGTTGGTACAATTTACTAAACCCACAAACAGAATTGTCATACAGATATTCCATATTTTAACAGAAGCTAAAATATTAGTGGGTGAAAATACATCTCTTATTTCAAAATAGTTCCTGCTTAGTGTTGTATATTCATGCTGTATTTCATGTAATGAAAACCAGTAAAAATGGAAATCAAGAATTTCTGTTTACTTTTAATATCACTTGTATCTTTAGTAGAACCTAAACCCTCTTCGGCACCTTCTGCATGTAACTTAGAAGATTTTCCTTTAAAAGCTTGTTATTTTATATGGAAGCCTTGATCCCTTCCTCATAAAAGGCATGAAAGCTATTGCTCAAAGTTTGAGTAAGGTCAAATGACAATTGTTAGAGTGCACAGGGACCTGAGAGTTTCTTATATTGTGGACAATGTATAAACAATTGCAGGCAAAAAAGAGAATTTCCAATGGATTTGTCATATCAGTAAATACACTTTTGCCTCTGCAAAACTTTCAACAAAACAGTTAGACTTCTGAGCAACCACCATCTGAAATTCTTATCATCTTCATAAAAAGAAACAGCATGATGTACAGTCTTTAGGGGAATTTACATGAAATCTAAAAAGTACTCATCAGTACAGGCAGAACTAAACAGGGAAAAAAGTCTCTGATGCTCAAAACAGTATTAGAAATAATAAGCAATGCGCTCTGAACTATCCCAAGGTAGTATAGGACAATTCTCATTATTGCACTGAACATCCTAATTCACAAATATTATATTTTACGAGAAGAGTTTTCAAAACCAAGTATTTATAACAACAGATTGGTAGCACCTTAGAACTCAGCACCTCATAATAGCCAGACCTGTGAGAAAGTTTTCTCACTCCTCGAATGCTAGGCATCCCAAAGTGAACTTACGTATATTGAAGACCATACAACTTCAGCTACAGCGCTTAGTACCTGCCAGCAAACTGGCAGAGTACCAGAATATTTTTAAAATTAAAAAAAAACCCAACTAATTAATCATGAAAAGTGAAGGGGAACAGCACTGATTAGAATCAAGACAGCTCCACAGCTTTTTTTGGAAAGCATTTCTGACCTGCAAGAAACCTCAGTTTTACAGACCTAGACCATTTTAGGAAAAAGGATTTTATTTATATCAAGCTTTAGAGTCTCTACGGGATACCTCAGAACATCTGAGCTAACAAAACTAGTTTTCACTCGCATGACTTGAACTGAAATGTAGGTCTCAGCTTACATCAAATTTTCAAGCACACTCTCTGGATTTTGAGATGTTGTAATTCTCTTAGCTTTTTTAACATAGAATAAAAGAAATATTAAATTTCCTTAGGCTGTTTATTCTTTTTTCCACAAGTGCCTTCAAAGACTTCAATTTATGTTTCTACATCATTAATAATTATATATAGAAATTAGAGGCAGAACTGATGTTCATTATTGTGGATTCCAGTGTAACACTTTTGAGATTCTACAAGCCTTAAAAAAAAAGTTACCTCTCCCTGAAAAGAAAAATAGTTTTCTGTCTTAAAATGTACCAGGATCACAAGGCCACCATTTGCCCTCAACATCTGTTTTTTATGATTCCTTGAAGAAACTCTGATACAATGAGACTACACAGCAGTGCAATTTTGCTTTTATTGTTCTTAAAATGTTCTAAGTAGAAATAAGCACAGTCATTTCTTTATAATTCCTTGGACAGCACCATGCATATGTAATAGATACTTATACAAACCAGGAAACAGAATATTCCATAGTATTCCTACATACTCTATCCAGCTGTTTCATTCCCTCTAACGAGCAAACCTTTCTGATGTTTTTCTATTCAGTTTCATCACCTTCTTTTCAAGCAGCAGCAGTCTAATACTATACTTGCTCATGCACAGACCCACCCAGCTTCCCTTGATGATTTCATCCAGTGGCCAAATTGTCTGGAGCCACTACTTAAGTAAAAACCACTTCATTAATCTTTTCAGCTACACAAACTGGGCACTTGCATGGCAGAACATTTGCACAGCAATATTTGCTATCTAGGCATCCAACCAAGTACTTTAAATAATAACTTTAAATCTGAGAAAAAAAAAATCAAAGATATTTTTCTTTTAAACTTGTGTAGTTTTGCCTTCTCTTAGGTTTCTAGACACAGTTAAATGGTTGCTCCCCAGCAGTAAAAAGAAAACCTTTAGAAAAATAACCTGGATCAAATTGGAACAACAGAAACCAAAAAAAAAAAAAATTAACTATTTTGTTTTCAACTGCTTTTTTTGTCTACTACTTGCCTTTCATCTTGCTTTTTCCTGTAACTGAACCATTAAGTAATTTCTCTTTTATTTGTTTTTGAGAGAAGGAAAAGAGAAGAAGCTTGTGCAAGTACATATGAAAGATGCATGCTTCTGATTCAGTGAGAAGTTGCATTCTCGGCATTAGTTTTCCATGACATGCAGCCTTCTCTTAGATCATCTGTGAATTTGAAATTACACCAAGTGATAAAATCTTAGAGTCAGGTCACACCTGCTGAGGCTAATAAGAATTGCTTGTAGCCATCTCAAGACTGGCACAGTCCTAAGGACCCATTGCCAAAGCCAAATGCTTCTGCTCCACAAGGCCTCCAGTAACTCGAGTCCCTACAGGCACCAAATTTATAGTAGCCAGAAGTTAAAAATGCTTAAGGGCAAGAGATACTTTAACATTTATATGCAATTTAAATGACTGCATTATGAATCATATACCTTCAGTAAGATAAATAAAGAAGTAGGTTACCTGGGGTTAAAAGAATGACAGACATAGTGATGAGTGAACAAACAACTAGAATCACCAGGAGCGCAATAGCAATTCCCTTCCAGTTCCTCTGTGGAGGGCTGTTACTTCCAAGTTCCTACAGGAATGGAAAAAAAAAAAAATAAAAGGAAAAGACCATGTTTCATAATCGTATATTTCTAGAACTATTAGCAATAGGAAAATTACTCTATGCATACTCATAATCACTGCATGGGAGGTGATCATGATCCCTCCCCTCTCAACCCTCTGAACAGTACAAAGAGTCATCCAAAGGTGTTGAACTCTTACGGTTTTTTAATAGAGATCTCTCTTTTTTTTTTTAAAAAAAAAAACACATTTATGTACATATTCTTATGTACCCATAAGAAATAATCAAAAGAGCTTATACAAGCTGTCCAAAATACAACTTGTGCTAAAATGCGATGAACATACATTTCAGGACAATACCAACTAGCAGTTTATAAGACAATTACAGAAACGAAATGTAGCAATTTACTGTAATTTCACCTAACATGGTACGGACCACAAAGGTTTAAATACACTTCCTTTTTAATGCACACTATTAAACTTATTTGTAATAGAATATATTTACAAAACTGCCTGAAGCTCCAAATATTCCATCTGATGCTACGCAGTTCTTCTTATCTATACAGTAGTTCAACTGTAAACTGCTCCCATATTACTTATAAAAAAAAACCAACAGTGGTTTATAACAAATGTTAAATGAATGCTTCTGTAACTACTACTTACATACTGTGTGGTTACATGTTTAACTCCTATTGACTACAGCCAGATGCCATTCAGATTTGTCAGTAGTAGCAATACATCATCTGTGTTCACGGTACAGCTTGAGACCGAAGAACACATTAATATCTAACAACAGAAACAACAGAACTAGTATGACAATCCTAACTTTCTCTCACAGAAAATATTTTTTTTCTATCTATAGCTGGCAAGCATAAACATTTCTCTGCCAGAGTTACCCATGCCTTTACTATCTCAAAATTAAACTGCTGTGGTAAGACTCTCTGTGAAAAGAAATCTGGGAGGAACTTCTCAGAAGATTCTTCTTCAGCCTGCTTACAAAGTCGAGTTATGTTACACAAGGGCTTCACAATCTACACAAGCTCCCACTAAGCTCCAACTAAATTGCAGGTGAGGCAAAAAGCCTACACTTGAAGACAATACCACCTAAACACTTCTCTTCCCCTCCCCAGGACCTGATGTCACAACATGCACCAGGCAAAGCCCCGCAAGGCTGCTTCTCCGCTGAGTGAATGCTACAGGAAAGATTACTTGGAGTCTTTCCTATTTGATCTGAGATCCTGGGTTTGTTCATCTTGCATGTATACTCTTTTATCTTTCCCCTTTCTGCTGGACAAAAAGGCATAGAGACATGGCAGATCTGCCACCTCAGCAGGTGCAGGAAGGTACCTCCTGCTATGTTTTATAAGTTTCCAAAGGCGTATTAGTATTTCTTCACATACACTTTACTCCATTTTAGTTTTCTGAATTACAAATGAGTACAAAATGGGGATCTCTTAACAACAGAAAATGACAATGTTCTTGAGTCTAGTTGGCCAGTGTACACCACATCAATACCATACATTACCCAAATCAGCACGTCTAACAGTGCCTTCAATTTTTAACTTTTTTTTTGACCCCTCACTTGTTCATTTTTAACTATGAAAGTTTCTCTTCCCAGTATTCTTTTTCCAGGAAACATAAGAGGGATGCCCCTACAGAGTCACTAAGCAATCCCACAAGAGAAGTCAGCCCATCACAGCTCCCAGCAAGGAGACCTGCACTGCCCTAACATGGCTGCTGCCCACTGGGCCCCATCCTCCTGCCTAGCCTGGGCCTGCCCAAGCTTGCTCATCTCAGAGGTTTTTAGCCTCACCAGATTGGAGAAGCACCCACTCTATTTATTCAGTTTAAACCCTAGACCATAGCTGGTCTTCACAGGAGCAGCTCCGTCACCTGATCAGTGTTAGCCTTCCCCTCCCCAAAGCTGAAGCCAGCCATTAGTGGTAAATGGGCATCAGCAAGGCTCGGCTGCTCTCAGTTCTGCTGGCTGTAAGAGTAATTGTACTTTCTATTATTACACAAATCTCCTCTTTGGTGTTGATACTGATTGAACAGCAGATAACGAATGATGCTCAATTATAGCACACAGACGGAAATTACTAAGGACAGCTGCAGCTCAGCATTAGCAGACAGTCCCTCTCAGACTGAAACCTGTGCAGCTTTTCTAGGCATCACCATGCAGGAGAAGCCTGATTATCATAACCAACAATACATCTATGATGCCCATATTATTTTTACTAAACTTCAGGGCTCCTGTCTGCCACAGGCAGGGTGAAAAACATGGTCTAAGCAGAAACTCCTACTTCCACCTTCCTTTCCCATCTCATCACCCATGTTTCCCAACCCCTTGTAAATTCCTCCAACTCCTTGTGGTTGACTCCCATCTTACTAAATACTAATTACCATAGCAACTTCCTGATTAGCCTTAAAGACAGTTGGTCTTCAAGGCCTGCATAACAGCTTCACAAGCCCCTTTGGTGTTCCCTAGGACGTGAGGATTGCATAGTTCAATCCTTTCTGGACAGCCCTGGCTAATGACGTTGCAAGGATCCCCAGCCTTTTCACAGAAATACAAAACTTTTACATCCTCCATGTAAATTAAGATCCAAGCTATTATTTTCCCTTAAGTAAGAATTATTTTAATGTTAAAAGCACAGATTAGAAAATATAAACATATTCTAAACATAACAGTGTAAGTCTTATTCATATGACACTTAACTGAGTTCAATTGTAATAGAAGACCTAGCAGCTCATACAAGCAAGAGGCAGTGAGAAAACAGTTAGTTACCCTCAGAAAATCATGAAACCTAATTTCAAAGAATTGACTTAAAATGACAAAAGCTGGATACCTTGATGAATATACTGAAGCCTCTAAAAAACTAGCAGGTTCTCATTATTCAGAAGGTTATTCTCTGCAGACATGAATATTGTTCAATTTCTAAAAATAAAATTCCATTTTAAACATTTCTGCAAATTTCTGCAAGAAGAATATCAAATGGATGAACCTAGTACTGAGCATACAGAGCTCACTGGTACCCACAGTGAGAAAGAAGAGGGCTTCCAACTAACTGAAAATCTTGGGAGACTGGCATAAAAAGGAGGACTGATCTCTGACTTAGAATAAAGTATTTGGTTTTAATATTTTGATAAAATTTATGAGTTGTTAAAAATTATTAGAAGTTATTAAAAGGTCATTATGATGTTCTGATATTGAGTGACAACATTCTGTTAAGACATTTGTGGAGTTAATATACACTAATGAAAAAGATTTGATGAAATATTAGAAAATTACTATAATAAGGTAAATTCATAGTACAATCAGTATTGTCAAGGACATCTCAAATCAACTTTCTTGATGCTAATCAATGCAACTCTTGGACTATAACTCACAAATTTTAAAATAGAGTAAGCTGCTGTTCATACACAATAACATTTTTAGTCTTGCACTGCTTTTCAAAATGGTCATAAGCAAAAGGCAGTTAAATAGGTTTTTAGACCATATATCACTGGCAAGACAGAAGCTGTCATTTTTGGGGCATTCAAGAGGAAACATCATAGACAGCAGTACAATGAGAAACTTTTGACATCACATAGTTTCCCTGTATCTAACTGTTAACTGGCATATAACAACACCACGCAGATAGAGATTTAAGGATCTAATCTTCAAAATAGGTTCTTCTATTAATGTGGTTTGAAAAAATATAAACTTTTGAATATGTGGTTTACATTTAATACTATCTATAATGTTATTTTAGATTTTACAGTCTAGCTCTAATGAATCAGAAAATGGCTGCTCAAAGTATAACACAATTGCAAGTTTTCTCATTATTTAAGGCACCTTTTCACAAATCATTTATCTGCATTGTTGCCAAAACCAAACCTTAAGTAATATACATTTCTGAATGGAATTTGTGATTGAGTAATACCTAGAACACAGCCACGAAGAGAAAAATTCATTATACTGCATACACAAAAACCAGTGCAACGTTATAGAACCTAATGCTTTTCGCCTCTCCTGCCAAATGTTAAAGACCACATTTCACCATGAGCTTTTAATCACTACCATCAGTGAACACAATGTATGCAACTGAAGGGAGGTTCTAGCCTAGAATCCTAAACTTTCCGCTCTATGATTGTTTACATTTAATCTCTGCTGAAAAGTCCCTTAAATAAATTTAAAAAAAGGCATAACTTGCTGTCAAGTCTGGTTTTACTAGTTTTATAGGGTATTATAAGGCATTATATGGCATTAGAGGTTCCAAATAGGGTACTTAAGTGATCACACCAAAATTTTGCAAAAGTAATGAAAAGAAAGGCTAAAACAAAAATCTGGAGAAACTGAACATAAAAAAATTACAGGTTAAGGCTGTCAAAGGGGAACATGAGTCATTTCCACTCTTCCGTATCCCTCTATGCTAAATCTCACTCACCACTGCAAAACAAGAAATTTTAGAGGGAGATGCTGAAAAACTATATCCAGCAAATACACAAAGCAAATATAAATCAAATATGCTGAAGCATTTTCCTCTCTCCTTTTCTAGGCTGATTTCTAAATATGTACTCCCTCTCCAAGCACAATTTACAGACTGATGATGAACTGATTCACTATAAGCATAAAAATTTTTAAAGCACTAGTAGGACACGGCTTTGAATTTCACAATCTATAGCATGTAACCTCATCCAGCAGTTCTGAGGAGCTTTTCTTTATTTTTGAATGAAATACAGAGTCTAACATGAATGTTTCATTTTGAAAATAAAAAAAACTATAAAATTACCTCCATAATGGCTGTGTTACACCTGAATGTAACAAGATATAACCCAAGTTCCTATTACAATAGAAATAACAACATCAAACTGATTTCCATTAGATTTATTTCATATAGAAATATCTTTTATCCCTTGACATTGAAATGCAAGTGTTTATAATTTAAGAGTGATGTTTTTAAGTACTGTATTCCTTTTAAGCATTGTAATATTTATGTATTGTATTGCTTTTATATATTGTAATATATAAGTATATATATTTAAGACATTGGTGATATCAATTTGGGAAAAAGAATCACTTAAAATTAATAGATGTAGTACCTTAAAAAAAAAAAAAAATCAAATATTTCCATATTTTTACCTGAATAAACTTACAATCTTTCCTGTAAGCAGCATAACCAACAAAAAAAAAATTAAAAAAAAAAAACCCACAGCTTCCTTCCTAAAACTTATCCAGTTGCACAGTTTTGTCACAGTTTTATTGTTAATCAATGAGGATAAAAAGCCCTTAAGACATATTTATTTTAGCAAGTGTGTATAACTAAAGAGACAACCAAAGGTCAGAAAATACTGCTGTGATGTGCTGCATTCATAAGTCAGGGATCTGAATTATCCTAATAGCATTTTCCTTATGTCTTGGAAAACTATTTATGTAAACAACAATGCAGTTTCTACCATGGAAATAATAACAGAAGCAGTAGAAGACTGTCTGGTGCAAGCAGGCACACTGAAGAGCACTGGATACAGCCTGAGGACTAAGAAGTGGCTTGCCAGCTTGTTCTAGAAGAGGCAAGTTAGCTAAAATGTATCATTCCCTTCGGGACAAGAAATTAAAGACAAACTTTTAAAGACAAACTAACCCTGAGAGCTGGCATTTAATTAAAACTGCTTTTTCTCATAGAAATACCAGCCCATGCTGCAATCAACCTAGTTGATAAATGCTGTAATGAGCCAAATATAGAAAATATCCATTTATCTGTAAAAATTAAAAACACAAATTCCACTGGTTTTAACTCTTTCTGCTGTGTAAAGCTGGGTAAAGCAATAGCAGAGATTCTGCCATTACTTTTGAGGTCCAGAGTGAACTTTACCGGCTGACATGCTCAGTGTTACAAGCATGCAGATGCACATTGGTGTTTATACCTACACTGTGAGTATCTGAAACTGAAACCCATCAGCACTGAGTCGCAGCAGCGTCTGTGGATTGCCTGTTTTTGTGTTGAGGCATTAGGGGCAGATGAAGGATCTTAGCTAGAGGAGCCACGGTCTGTAGCAGTTTCTGCCAGCATCTTCTGAAGCGTTGAATGAATTGTCTTTTTTCTTTTGGCTAGTTTTGGGGTTGTTTTGGTTTGTTTTTTTAAACTGTGCCTGTACTGTCACCAGGACAAAACCTACAGGAAAGCTCTATGAAGAATCACAGCCTTCCCTTATTTTGGCAAGAATTTCAGGGGCAAAGTGCATTTGAGTAGGAAAAGCAAGTGTAATCTGCTTTGCAGTAGGAATGAGAATGAGTCTCACTCTGTAGCTGAGATGTAATCAAGACAATATCACTTAATGACTCCTCCAGCATCTACTTCATTAAACTCTGCTATTTGCGTTCCCCAAACATGAAGAAAAGGTGATAAACATAAAAAGACAAACAGTTTCATGTTGTATCTCAGGTGTTTTAAAAGACAGACTGAGAATACTTATAATAAAAACAATGCAGTCTTTCCAGAGTTCATTACACAGCTCATCCTCCAACTAGTATTAAATACTAACTGCCTTGATTATGCTGTGTACTATTTGCAGGGAAATTACCGCAGCAAGTACTTACAATTTGTGATTAAATGACTGCGTCCATTCCTTCCCAGCTGTTTTTGAGTAATCCCATGGCCTAGATAGCAGAGAGACTAAAAGACTGATCCACAAAGTGGCACAGGACAGTTATAATCCATTTGCATAAGTACCTATCATTTTCATCCCTCATACTCTCTTTACAATACGCCATGTTATAAGATCCTATTGCTCCAGTTCTTGTCTGAATGATTATGGTCATACAATTACTTTTCCTGGTCAACATCTTTATTCATCAAAATGTTGGCGCTTCTTTTCAGAGTTCTTATAAAATGCCACTTCCACAGGAATGCATGAATCTCAGTCAGCTCTGTGGATAACAGGCATTTTAAAAAGAGAGCAGCTTGTTAGCAATTACCCTGCTTAGAACAGGTGCAGGATTTGTATTTGGATATGGGAACACTCTGTCTTCATATTTTTATTTCCCTGGGCTGTGCTGGTAAGAGAAAGCCCTTCTTTTGCAGAGCCAAACTGAAAAAAAAAAAAAAAAAAAAAAAAAAGGAATCAAGAAAACCCCAGCCCAATCCAAAACTAGTAAACCAAAACCTACCCCTGTCTCAGTAAAAATAAACTAAAAGAATAAATGTGCATATACAATAAGTCATTCTGAGAAGTGTTAATCACCCACACTGGTTATGTATTTTCTTAACCTTGTAAAACACCTTGTGCTTTCTTTCAGCCTTGTGCATTTTTTCCTGGACCTGCAAGTGCCCATTCATGAACCGAATTTTGGTAATTCTTGGTATTTTAGAACAGTTTTGTCAACACCCTTAGTTCCAATGACTCACAAAAAAAGATCAGATACATTTATGGACTCTATTTAATGTATTATGGCTATCATTAAGGATGCATTTCACATCTTCCAACTCCTTTTGCAGCGTACCTTATAACATTACTCAAACACAATGAGCTAGCTATTACACTAGACAAACAAGTAAAAGGCTAACTACTAAAGCTTTCTACCAAAATTCCTGTTCAAGGTCTAATCACAGTAGATGAGTTTAATTGCTTATACATGTAGTAAACACAGAAGCAGAAATCAGGACAACAGATCAAAACAGCATGGCACATGCACAAGTCAAAATTTCTGGCCATCCACCTCTTTTTATGAACACAATAATATTCACATTTCCAGCACAGGAAATCAAAGCAAAAGAAAACAGATTATCATGGTGCAAAATACTGAAAAAATATGTAAAATGCAGGTCATGGAAAATACTGCCATGAGGACGGTTGAGTAACTGGGGCAGAGGGAGACTTGGATAAAATAACAATGAATGACAAAACTGGTTTATATTTGAAATAAAAAACAGTCATGATGTAGAGACAAACTACAGCAGTCAAGGGAATTCCTTCGGCTTTGGGGAGCTGAGTTGAATGTAACAGACTTCTATGAAGAAGTACAATGTCATGGAGAACTTTTGCAGCAACTTCATTGAGACTCAGTATTTTGAAGTTGTGAAACCTTTTCATCCTATATTCACAATCTTTCACAGCTTCTTTCTAACAAAGTTTCAGAAGTAAAAATACTGTACTCTTTTTCCAGTCTAGCAGAAGCACTAGGAGAATTAAGGAGAATATTGATGTTCCGGCAAGATGTGATTATCTTAAGACTCAAAAGTACTCATGTACACAAAAACTAAAGATAGCCACGTCTAGGGATTTTTGCAAGTTCCTGAGTAGAACAGCTACTGACCAGCTTCTTTATTAAATATGTCTGTTTGCAACACTCATCCAGTCTCCCCTGCAAATCTCACCTCCAGACAGTTGGCTGTCAAGGAATCACACACCCTCTGGGGGGACTGAGGCTCACTGCTAACCTGGTGTGACTCCAGGTTATGTTCCCCATGTACCAAAGCTCTAATATTCACACTATGCTACATATTCTCTTCCTCACACAAGTCTCATCTTGAAGCTAATGAGATTTTTGTCTGAATATGAAAAGCTATATCGGTATCTTGAAGACAGCCTGCAAGATTACATGGAAATAAAGCAGGCGGCTCATTTCCAGTGAGCTCATGCATCATTAGTATCTAGAGGAAATCAACAATTCATTTGCCATAATTAAAGAAAATTCTTAATGTATTTTACTAAACAAGTAATGCGAAGCACAGAAAAAGATGGCAAAGCAACAGGCACAAAAATGATTTTATTCAGGTTACTATTATGTAAAGGAAGAAGTCTATATGAATACTAACGGTCAATTATGGACAAAACTATATTTTCACATATCCCTATTGATCCAAACTTTAATCAAACACCACAAGATAGTAGCACATTTCTTCCACTCTTCTAACGCTGAAGAAAAATCCCCCAATCAAGCAAACTAATGTATGTCAAAAAAAAAAAAGACATTAAAAAAATGGATGAATACAGGCTATACTTGTTGCATACCTATAGTTCTTTCTACAGATATAGCTAATTTATTTGCTTGAATTTGTCCTTTTCATTACTCAGAAACTAAATTATACTTTGCCTGATTTGCCTTAAAAAAAAAGAAAGGTTTTTTAAAGTATTTTTATCTCTCAATATATTTGCAAGGTCCCATAACAGATCACTTTTAAAACTGACATAGTCATTTTTGGCATTAATAAGCAGATCTGTTTGACAACACAACATTACACTTCACTGAAGGTTAGAAAAACAGGAAAGGTTACTATCCTGTAGAAATGACACATAAGTCTAATTCAGGTTTATACCACATAATTTTACAATTTAAACTGAATACAGTGTCCCTGTATTTAGTGGTATAACGCCAAGCTCTGTGCTGGAGCATAACTTTGAAGTAAGACCACTATTAGACTAGAAGAACCGAAATCACTTTCTGGAGTTTCTCATTGTTTAGGTACTTGTACTTGCCTAATTTTATGCCATTGAAGAATCCTGGAGAATGGATTTGACAAAAACTTTTTTTTTTTAGATGAGTGATATTAAATCATGAGTTGCCAAAAGATGGAAAAAAATGCAAAGGTTATTTTGTAAATTTACATTGACATTTTTCTATTTGTTTTCAGATTTACACAGAAGTTACTTGCAAATAAGTAATTCGAATCAAACGTGCCTTAATAAACCTTTGCGTGCACATATACATGTACACACGCACACGTATCACTGAATATATATACAGCTAAATAGTATTCAAGGCAACATTCCTATAAATAAGTTAAATGTAAATAAGCCAAAGACTATTAGTACCACTGTGATTCTGCATTTAGGAGGATCTAAGGTTGTAGAACATTAGATGAGTTTCCCAAGGTCATGTAAGAATGGTAAAACAGCATCTCTTTATGTAAATATTTGTTAACAAAACTGCAGCAAACAAAATTTTTTGTCCAGCATCACTGGGCTCTGATTGGGAATTTATAATTTAGTTTTTCAAAGTACTCTTCATGATGAAGTTTACCTACTTTACCAAAAAAATTGAATCTTATTTAAAGCAGAGGAATGCTATGATTCATCAGAAGATATGTTTTTCTTCTGCATTTTGTTAGCAGAAAACAACCAGAGAGGTGTTCAAGAAATCTGTAGATTAGACACTATATACTATGTTATATATATATACAATAACCCAGCAGAACCAAGATCACAGTTCACTTACAAACAACATGAGTCCTCAGCAATAACAACATCACATTTTTCATACACATACACAGAGCTTATAAAAAAGCACCTTCAGAAACGCTATGGGTCACCAAACCATCTCCTGACACATATTCCACTCAATTAAAAAGCAAATCCAGTACTAGGACAAGAAAAAAAAAAAAGAAAAAAAAAAGAGGAATTTCTTGGCTGTTTTACAGTATTCATTGATCTCAGAAGTGTACTTCAAGATTATGTAAAAATCACTCTTTTTTTTTTTCTTTTTTTTTTTTTTTAACCCCTGCAAACTTTTCTTACTGTAATGGTCAACCCTATCTTCATAAGACACTTTGAAGGCCCTTTATCCACTATGCTTCCTGGGGAAATGTGAGCCATGCAACAATGTAGAAGCTCTTGACTTATCTGTGGAAAATGGGAATGCCTCTTGATGGGTTCTCTAGGTGTTAAGACAGTTCTGCATGCAGGCATGCCCATCAGCACCCACTCCAAGGCAAACTTAATCACAGTAATTGAGGGAAAAGACCCACAAACAAACCCAAAACATTCATAGCTTTAAAATGGAGGGGGAAGGGAGGATTGCCTCAAGTGCAGTAAGTTAAAGTAGTCTATCACCTAAGATTTTGAGATTTTTTTTCCTCAACACATTTTCCATCTGACTCCCACACTAACTCAGTATCGATGCAAATGTTATTTTCTTCAGCTGAAAGATCTTCAGTGCTGAAGAGCGATCCTGCTAGGTTCACCTCTGCTGCCAGCTCATTAATGCATGGAAAGGGACTTCCCGACTGGCTTACTGTACTGGGTCTGGCTGTAATGGATTTATCTTTCTCCATAGCAGCCCCTATGGTGCTGTGTTTAGGATCTGTGGCTAAAACAGCATTGGTAATAAAACCAATGTTTTGGACATTGCCAAACAGTGCTTGCAGAGCATCAAAGCTTCATCAAAGATTTCTCTCTATATGTATATTTCTTTTAACCCAACAACAGGGAAGCTGAGGAGGTGGGACAGAAGTTGGGAAGTACCACAGCCTGATCAGCTGAAACAAACTGGCCAAAGAGATACTCTATACCATGTAATGGCATGTTCTGCCACCAAACTGGGGTACAGGGTAAAGGGAGGGTGTCTTCCAAATGGCCATTGCTCAAGACTGACTGGGTATGGGTCTGCTTGTAGAAGGTGGCGAGTGATTGCTTTGTGGGTTTGTTTCTTTTTTCTTTCCACACTTTCAAACCATCTTTATTTGGACCTACAAATTTTCTTGCTTTTGCTATTCCTATTCTGTCCCTGGTCCCACTGCAGGGGGATGCTGTGCTGTGCTCAGCTGCTGGACAGCACCATAGGCATATATGCTCACTTCTCACAACATTCTCTTGGGTCTACATTTAATGACTGTACAACACATTATCTTTCATTTCCTTTCAATGAGATTATATGATAGCCACCCTAGGCACAGCAGGAGACTACAGTCTCTCTGAAATAGAGTAGAATAAAAGTCAAGATGCTCCTATTGGCACACTTTTCTGGATGCTTTTTTTTGATGCTTTTTATTGAAAACCAAATAAATGTGTAGATATACTAAGGTCTGCTTTAGCAAAGCTTGGACATTCTGAGAAACACTCAAATGAACTTTTTATTGTGGGGATAAATAATCCCTTGTCACCTACCTTCTGACTCAGTTAAAGCTCCTATTGCTGGGAAGTTCCAGCCCTGTAAGGGACATAGAGAATTAAGCACAGAAGGTGCTTAGATCTGGTATTTGTGGAACTAATAGAGATAAAATAGAGAATGACCAAGAAACAGACACTGTCTAACTCCACATGGAGTTTCTACTTTATGTATAGCTCCTTGTTTAGCATGACAGCATAAAGAATACAGAAAAGCAATAAACTGCATTACTGTTACAGTATGAGAATGACAAGCAGAAATAACACAGGCCAGAGAAATCAGGTTTAGTGTATTTTTTGTAAAATAAACAGAAGATACTGTGGTTCAAAGAGAGACTCAGCAGTACTAAAAGAGTAATATTTTTAGGGGCTCTGTCACACTTTTAACAAGAGAATAACAGATAGTGCCATGAAAAGCAATGATATTTTCACGCACCACATGCATGCAGTAATATTTGTACTAATAAAGGTGAGAGCATATAACTGAATGTCATGGAAATTTTGGCAGAAATCCATCCAAACTAGGAGGTTTGACTTACAGCAAGGAATGAATGGCACCTTTCCTTTTCTCCAGAGTGGTTTCTTCTTCCTAGCCAATTCTCATGAAAAATAAGGTAAAGACTTTTATAAAGCACATATTATCTATCTCTAGTTGGTTTCTTGCCATTTTGAGAGTTAGAAGAGTTATAATTAGAAGTCAGTTGAACAGAGCCAGAGAAAGAAGACAAAGATCCCACTGATGTAGAGGTGAGTACCTGGCCATTGGCAGAGCTGCTACACTCAATCGGATGAAAAGTTCAAAACAGCCTTGTCGCCGAATTTTCCATTAATGCACTGAAGGTAATTTTCTGTCTACAGATCCAGTACTCACAACAGATACACAGTTCAATACCACTCCTTGGCTCTCAGCTTTAAGACAAGAGCCAAGTAATTCCTTCAGATCCTCTTCAACAACTACTACTGAAATGCCTGGAGGCAGAGGACAGTACTTGACTCAAAAGAAGGTGTTGGCTACAATAACTGTGGCCTTCTTATACGTATACTTACAGAGATGTACAGTAGGTTTTAAAAGAAATGGATTATTAGGATACACTGTAATTCTCAGGTTAATAATTAAAGAAATGAATGTTAACTTCCTTTTTCTAAATACTTGTCAACAGTTGTTTATTTTTCAGTGAGACTAAATGAATATAATTCATTCTGTCCTCAAAAATGAGTTAGAATCCAGACCTACATGGACAACTAATCTGAATAACTTTTTTTAATAAGCTACAAAAGCAGTTTTTTCAGATTCATGCAATGCAAAAATGGGTTCATAGGTAATCTTGAATGTTCATAAAATAGAAAACACTTTCAGAGCAAAGATGGGAAAAAAACCAAACTAAAACAAATCACCCACCCACAGATCATAAGTGTGGATTTCTTCACAGATAAGTGGCAATGATTAACAAATATCTTTTCAAATTTGTGGAAACCTGCCAAGAATTATATTTTTAGCTAATTCACAAAATGGAATGGTACCAAAAGTGCTGGTGTGGTTATTATCTGACTTTTGCAGGAAAATTTCCTTCTTCACATTTTCTGTAGATTTTCTGTTCATCTGTGGGGTTTCTTCCTGTTCTCTACAGCTCATAGTACCATATGTTCCTTATTCCCTGTTGAATAACTGAATAATCCTTTATATCCTTGTCTCCCTTCTGTAAAAATTTATTAAATTTTCTGGGAGCAGCTATATTACAACTGAAGCAGCTATATTACAACGGCAGCTAGGTAACAACTTTAGGCAGCTCTAGCCATTCCCACAGGATCAAAATTTTTATTTGAAATCAAAGACTGTGGAGACATGCAGTCAAATCCCCATGCCTCTGTGCTGGATACATGGCATTATAAACACAAAAACCATCTACTAAAGTAGCTGGTGCGTAGCACATTGAGTGGGAAAATAAAGCCCAGAAACTGAACTCCATCCTTTCTAACTTCCCTACCAACACAGTCAGAAAACGGACCAGCTAGTTCAAAATTTGAAATTTCCTCCCCACTGCCCCTGGTTGTATTGGTCATCACAAGCCTCACAAACAGGCCCATCATACCTCTTAGCAAAAGAATATCCCAAGACATTTTTCTGTGCATAGTATTTTCACCTAGACTTTCTTGGAAGTGAATGGAGACAACACACAGTGAATTTTTTTTCATGAAAACTAGTGTCAGTAAAAATGTTCAGCTTCTAGAATCAAATCAGTCAGTAACCTAGAGTACTGCTTCCTTTAATGTTTTCTGCAGAAGTCTTTGAGGACAAGAAAGCATGGCTTATCACACATTTGAAGGTGAAATAAAAGTATTAATCGCATCAGTTCATCAAGACTACTGGCTACAACAGAATCACTTGCAAAACAACATGACACTTTAATCACGTTTCACCATGATGCAGCAAAAGACATTGAAGCAATACATCTTATAGGAAAAGCATTTGAAGTTTCTAATCCAGCATACCCACATTGCTGATATTCTTAAAATATATCAAAATGGCTGCCTATGTAACATAGTTGGAATATAGTAAGATGGGGCAATTTTGAGAGTCGTATTTCTGACCTAGCAAAAAAGATGCTGGTGATTATTCCATCTCCCCTGGAAGTATATATACATTATTTTATATATACTTCATGTGATTCTAACACAATCTGAAAGCATATTGCAAAAAGGATTTTGCAAATAAATAGAAATAGGACATTTTAACTCGGTAATTTTATCACCTGAGTTTTTTTATCCTGTGCATTTATGGGGAGTATTTACAACTTACTACAAGCAGAAATATAGATTGTTCTTTAAGAAAGAATGGAAAAAGTGAATTTAAAAAAAAACACATGTGAAAACAAGAGAATAACGAAATGTTTTGCAAAGTACAACTGCAGCAACAGCAACTATGTATGCCAGCTTCTGAAACAAAAAGCTACTAAAAATATATACATTAATTCTTCTGGGTGCCTTTATCAAAAAGGCAATCAGAAATTGCAGTTTACCCAAAATCTGTCTATATACTATTCAGCATCTCCCAAGGAATGTACCTCCTCTCTCCTTAGCCTCCTCTCTCTGAATATATCTGTCAGTAGTCAACACACTGCAAGACATCGCAGTAAGAGTGGTTTATTTTCTGTTTTCTGTACATCCCCTGAGGTTATTAGTTGCATATTTAGGTAACCCTGCAAGGAAGCAATGAAAGAAACTCTTGGTGCTTTTGTCAAGGATTTATTTTAAGGCTGGAACTTCAAAATATTTAAGCATACCAAGCAAGAAAAGGGCATAAACTGTTCTATAATATGCCACCCACCCAATAATTACTGTGTTAATGTGAAGGTGACAATGAAAAGAAAAACATATGATTCAGATTACAAGTCAAGTTAGTGTTATTGGACAAAGGAAAAGAATCGAATCAATGCCTTAACTACAGCTGCTTTATCAGGAAGTGCCCACAAACAATACTCTGCAGTTTCCTTCATGACCATGCATTAAGGCTGGAAATCGTTGCTAGTCCTCCATTTGTGCTCTAAACTGAAGGCGTAATTATTTGTGCTCTGACTGCAGCCAAGTTGATTTGCAGGCTCCATCAGGTAATTAGGCACATGAATGGAACAAACCACCAGTAAAACTAATTGTGGCTCATAAGTAGAGGACAGCTTCTGAAAATCCTAGTCAGACAGAAACTGATAGGCATAAAGAAAAACAAGTGGAAATTCACTCAGCTCAAACAGCGCAAGCAACCGTGTACAGCTCTACTTCCCCAGCTATTCCTTCCTCTGTGACTGAGTTTCCAAAGCCTCACTCTTGTGAGAAAAATAAATTATAATAAGGCCACTCTCATCTCAGGAGAGAACATTTTCATGACCCACATCTATCCTGCTACCTGTACCTGATCAGCCAGTTAATGATAGCTAACTTAAAGGCAGATCTAGGTATTGCCAGATACCACTAACACGTAAATGTGTACTTACAGAAACAATGATCACAGTTTCAATTATATATCTGATTTTCAACCATACATCTTTTATAGGTAACTATCTTCTGAGATTACAACAGTGATTTTTATACCTAGTTTAGACTGATAACCATAGGATGAGTAAAACTTCATTAAGTACTGTAACTAATTGTACATTCTACAAAACACTTAAAAATGTTTTTCTTATGCTAACTCAAACAGAAATACTAACTCAAACAGAAAAGCAGTAGTCAGAACATCAGCTATGCTATTTTTTCTCTCAATGTATTTTGCCTTCTATCAAAATCCTCCAAAAAATTTTCCCGGTCTGAACTATTTCATTAATTATAAGGGGTTCTGAGCCTGACTGCAGTTTAATATACCAAGTAACATAGATGATACAAGATCAAAGGGAAATAAAATACTAGTCAGAATGAGTATGGAAACTTTCCATTACAGAAACACCATGATTATGTAAACCCGAAGAGCTGCCTAAAATATGGCTATGAAGTGCATTTCTGCCTTTTTTTTTTTTCTTATTATTTACAAGTCTTCAATCTTGCCCTTCGGAATCCAGTTGTGACCATTTAAATGCTAACACTATTAAACATGCTGCCAAAACACAAACACCCAGCCTAAGTCATTAAAATGTAATTATGAGGGGGCAGCTGAGCCTGGTTTGAGTTTTGACTCAGAGGAATCTTGCAAAAGACACCAATGCATAAACCTAAACTCACCCCAGCTTCAGGTCAAGCCTGTGGACCTCTTACAGGGAATAATCCCGTCTGTCTCTTAAAATGGCCCTTTACAGTAATTTTATTAAATTTAGCCCTTTTTTCTTTTTTTCTTCTCCCTTTTTGTACCTTTCAGAAATGGATGTATAGCATGGGCCTTGTTGGTGCTCTTCTTTTAAGTTGAACTTTCAATAGAGACAATGGCAAAAAGGTCTTTAACATCTTTGGTGTAAGATCCCCTCACATTTTTAAAATGTTTGTTGCTTTAAATGGCATGCGAGTAAGGTGGCTTTTTTCAAGCAAATGAATTTTTATAAAAAAAGCAGCTTTTGAATTTTTCTTGACAAAAGAGCAGCTCTATCACTCAGTTTTATCGTCTCTTCCCTGTTGTTTGTGAAAGTAAGAAGCATGGTCTAAAATTTCTTGTTTTCCACAATTTTATTTTGCTCCTGGCAGAGCTGGGGTGGGGAGAACAAAAAAAACCCAACAACCAGCAAATAAAAATTAAAAAAAAAATAAAAAAAATCAACCCATCAGTGCACTGCATGGCAAAACAAACCCTACCCCAATGCTCAAAGTGCTTTTAACATCTTTAGATTTTGATGATATATTAGAAAGTGCTTTAAAAGGCAGTGGTACCCCACACTGCAAGATGCTACCTTCCCGGTGAATGAAGACAGAACTATATTTTACATTTCTTGTCAGATTGAACTTTAAGACATCTTGACTGCTTTCTCTCTAATTTAAACATCACAGCCCAAATGGCAACACGCTTTGTTCGGTTCCAGTTGCATGGAGCCTGGGTGCTCCGCTGACTCGGGGCAGCAGCAGCAGCCCCTCCGCCGGCATCCCGCTCTCCCTGCAGCGTGTCAAGCCATTATACCAGGGACCAGAATGTCACCCTGGTCTCAATGGTTCGTCAGCTGAAGGATATGGTTAACAAATGTAAAACCAAACTTCAGAGGAGCTGCTTTTCTGTGCTAAGTGATCTGTATTCCCTCTGAATTTACTTTCCTCTAACCCCGTGAAATTAACAGTACTTTCTGACATTCGACCCCCTGACCTCACATATAATAAGAATTTAAAAAGCACCATGCATGAGTGTGTCTGTGTAATGCAAAACTGGGAAAAATGACCATGTCACCGTTTTATTATACAAAACCTTCTCCATCTCCATTGCATGCTTCATATATGAGTGCTCAGTTTAAAGTTATTATAAAGAAAAACACAGTTTTAACTGTAATAATTCACCGCTCGTGACTTTTATAGACAATAAATTGTAGCAAATACATATTGCTGCACAAGAGCCCCGTACTCCATTAATGCAGATATTTACCAGGATAAGTGTTAAAAATAGTCTGCAGGAAGAGGCCAGCGGTTCAGAGGCAGCGGCTTCTGGGGGGCTGGCTGCCGGGGGTGCAAGTGCCTGCACAATGTGTAGGTCTTGAGGTTTAAGAGGCAGAAGCAGAAAAGTGTTATGTGGAAATGATTTTGCAGTTATCAGGCTCAGGGGATGACAGCATACAAGAGTAAGAACAAGGTGCTATGTGGCTTTTTCTTCACTGTGAAGTAAAGATTGGCAGCTGGAAGTAAGGCTTACAGACAGACCTGCACACAGGACCTCTTCACCCAGGACTCATAATCACTACTCAAAGGAAAACGCATTTACCAGTAAAAAGCGGCTGTAGCCATCAGAAGTGTGCTTAAAACACCACTTAAATATCACTTTATACGCTATTACTTGCAAACTGTGCCTTGGTATTAAATTATACTTGCATAGGCTTTTGCTTAGGTGCTGATAATGCTTTTGAGGTTGCATTGGTGAAGAAGAATTTAGGCTGCTTTACAAGAGACGTGACTGGAATATCCCCCAGTGCTGACAGTGACAGGGTGAAAAATTGCAGAACTGTACTTTCTTTCCCCATATAGATTGTAATTTTAATTGTCATTGTGGCCCTTCTGTTTTAATTATGGGACTTCTTTGATATATACCAGGACATCGTATTGAATGAAAATATGGTGCTATAATAGTCTCTTTATAATTAATGACCACATGTAGATCTTGGTGCATAAAAGGAAAGGAATAAATGAACAATTTATTTAACTAGGTTTTGGATTTCTTTCTGTCTTCCAGTGAATATAAAATGATCCTGGGGCTTCTGAGGCTGTTTGATGTAAGAACTGCACTGAATATCTAATAAAATTACATTGGTGTAGATTACAAAACATATTAGGTGGTTTTATTTAAAAATGTTCCCATTACAGATGGTAAATTTCTTCTATTTACTGTGTTAGCCTCCCTTGGCTTTAGATTTTGAAACAAATGATCATTTTCTTTAGTTTATTTGCAAAAACGATTTGAAAAATTAAAGCAGACTTTACTCATGAAGGCAGCAGTTTTGCAGGTGTGCTCTTATGCGGACTGTAGGTAACATCTCTGGAAGGTGGTTTGTATACCTATTGCACACTGCAAACAGCAGTTCCTCCTCCTAACTTTGGCTTTTGAAATATGATGGATTTATGTTCTATTAATTTCTGGCTGAAGAACTTACTCTGCGTATACGATCTTCAGCAGGAGCGTTTGTGGGAAAGCATAATGAAAATATAAGTGACCGGTGGTTTAGTGTTTTTTTGCATATTTTGGGGAGGGGAAATAAACCCCCCAAATAAAAGCCTGTCGGGACACAACGCACCCCACAGCCAGCCCTCGCAGGTTGCTGCTGTACAGGCACACACAGACTTGCAAATACACCCGGCTGATATACATTTCAGGAGAGCAGAAACCTCTATGGATTTCTGAAAAGCAGACATATTTGTCCAGCGTCTGTCAGTGTAAAACTAGAAAATATACCCTGACAAGCTTCTGCTAATTTTATTGCGGCACGGCACAGTGTGCATGCATCCTGGGCGGGCTGACTGCAGTTCAATTGCCGAGCAGGATGAAATTGGATCGGCAGAGACAGGGACTACCCTGGGGTCAGCCGCGACCATGCCACTTCCATGTGATTTCTAGTTGGGGTGATGGTGTGTAAATAAACGTGGAGAATTGCAAATCTTGTCATGGCCACGCAGAGCAGCTCAAGCATTTAAAGATGGTTGCCCGCAAACCTAACTGGAAGGTGGTTGCTCTGTGTGGTGGCTGAAGCAAAACTCCCTTCCTCGCCCTGGTCTTCTCCTTCCTGACATCTCCGAGAGCACTGACCCAGCACCGCATTGCTGAAGGGATTAATCACCAAATTGTTTTTCATTTCAGCGGAAAGTAAAGAAACTAACTAACCACCTTCTAATATTGTTCTTTTAAAGCCAGGCTGCGCTGGGGCTGGCAAATGCTTTGTATTTATGTTATCTGACTTGATTTATTTGTTTTTTAAAATGAGGTGAGGAATCTTAATGTCCTACTGTTTAATGAATTTAGGTACATTAAAGTTCCATGAGGTCTTTTCATTATTATGAACTTTACTAATGTTAGAAAATAAAATATTATAGAATTCACATTTTCTGCTTATGAATCTAATTTTATTTAAATACTACTTACAATGGTCATTAAAATACACTTAAATTTTGCTGTCTTCGACCAGTAAGATGTATTTTTTACCAGTTTTACGTTTACACATACCTGTTTTTCTGTTACTTTTCCACACGACAATTACCTTTCATTACAAATTTATAAAATCATTTACATTTTAGCAGTTTAAATGTTTCTGCTGACATTTTGTAACTATTACCCTCTTCTAGAATGGCATATGTTCAGGCAGTTAATAAAAAATTAAATGGAATAGCACTAGACAAGGTGAAGCTTTGTATCAGAATGTTCTGCACATTTCTGAAAATACCATCTTTGTGTTGCAAACTGTGAAGTGAGGTTAGGGCTATGCCAATATGTGTATTTGTCATAACTGTCACAGAGTCCATGAACTAGCCAATCATTCTGCTCCTAATTAGACAGTTACATTTTGCTTTTTAGAAAGCATCCTCATGTAAAATGGTGTCTGAGATTCAAGAAAGGTGCTTGGAGCAGAGGGGGCAGAGAATACCAGCATCAAAACACTTTTTATCTGGATGAGGCAGAGTTTTTAACTGCTGCCTGACTCCTAAATGAGGGATATAGATTATATACCATTAAGAATCCTCTAGGATTTTAAACAGAGGAAATGTCGCCTTAGACTTCTTGAAGAAGGAGGCAACAAAACTGCCTAGGTGTAGGATATTTAGGTACATGCTGCATGTGTCGCATAAATAAATTAAAATGGCCATTAAGGTGGGGTGTGGGGGGGAGGAGAGGAAAGAAAAGGTGTACCATTAGCTCACTTGGAGATTGTTAAGCATCTGAAGACGGCACTTGAGTTGTGTGTGCTGGTATGAACCTAGAAGGGCTTGTCTGCATAAAGCCATGGATCTCTTCCGGCACACAGTTTCTCAGTCTCATAAATCTGATCTGACTTCACAAAGATATTTACAGTATGTTCCGCTAAATGTAGATTCTGTGGCCAGACTTAGGGTAAAGGAAGCAAAAAACATGAGTAAAAATAATCCTGCCTGCCTGTTGTATTACAGTTTCCCTTTTTTCCTCATTACTCTATGTCAATAGCCATTTGGATTTTATTTTTTTTAACACAACAAACCCCAAAATTGCAGTTCTTCTTTTATGGCTGTGTTGTTTACAGCTATATCATAATCCTGTATTTAAATGTGAAGTTCATAAAGATCCTTTTTAAAAATAAATGTTGATTTACACTAGTAGGAGGCAGGGTTTGTCTAATAAGTGCTGGGTGTCCAAGAGGGATTATTAGTGTTTGCCACTCAATTCACCTTGGGATATGGCTGTGATAAATTCCTTGGCTCCTTTTTATGCAAAGCAATGCTATATTGAATTCAGAATAAAAGAGAAATTCTGTTTCCTCTCTGTTAAAGGCCACTCTGCTTTGCCTTCCAACACCACTCCTTTGGCCTTTTATGAAGCATTTCTAATAGTCCAGGATTTCCCCTTTTCTGTTCAGGGCAGCATATTTGAGATGGGGTACCTTGAAATAAGCTGTTAATAGTTGTCAAAATCTGGGCAGTTGAGCAATAAATGCAAACCAAAGTGTTCTTTGTGGGGTTCCCGAAAGTGCAGCCCAGATGGGTGATTTTCAGCTCCCTTTCTGCCAGTGGAGGTGATGTGATTCAGGGCAAAACTTTAAGAAGAAATAGAAAACAGTTTGGGGTAACTCGCATGGTTCATCCTGTTTTAAATCTTTATTCAATAGGCGTATCGCAGAAGTTTTAACAGTCATAGCAGATTAACCTCGCCTGTGCATTTGGAGGCTAGTCATCTGATGAATTTACATGCGGCTGGATGAAAATGCTATTTGGAGAGAGATTGAGAGTTTATTTGATTAAATCCCTTTCTCCAATACCTTGACCTCTTTCTTGTGAAATAATCAGAACTGTTTAGCAAGAATATTCTGGCATTAATAATGAATTGCTTTGGAGCAGGTTTTTTCTGCTCTGTGACAAACCCACTGGTGCCTGTGCTTTTGGGGGTGCAGTGGGGATGCTGCTGCCTGCTCTGCATGGAAGGAACACCACTCAGAACAGGCTGACAAAAAAGCATTTTAGTTTTTCTTTTGAAATTTACAGTCTGTGGGATGATTTACAAGCCAATGTATTATTTAGGGAGTGCATTCTCCTTACGCGTCTACCAGTAACTATTGTTTTTTTCTGACTTGCTGATGAAAACGAAGACTGAAAAGCACGCGCTCTTTGCCTGTTAGGGTGGGTGGCAGGTCTGCGGGTACAAAAGGCGATTTTATCTGCAGTAGCCACTGTGAGCGCTTAGCAAGCGGCACCGCAAGGAGACCGATTTTGTTGTTTTTAACTCTTGTGTTGACTCCAGCTCTGCACTTGATCCTGTGCCGTGTTTGAAGCAGTTGAAATGTGCCTTTTGCCCAAACTTTGCTCCAAGTGTGCAGTATTTGAATACTAATCAGCTTTGTATTTGTTATTTTGAAAAGAGCATTTGTCAGTCGCGATCACAGAGTGTATTTGAAGCTGAATTGATGACTTTATAGTATTACTTGACTTTAAGGTAATGAGATCACATGTGAGTCTTAAAAGGTATGATGCTGGTGCCTATGTACGTTTGTGCTGGAGATACTTAAGCTGCACATAAGTTGGTATAATAGCTCCATAAGATACCTTACTACATTGTCAGCCGTGATAAGGCTACGGTATCTTGTCTCACAAGTAAATTAAGCTTCATTATAATTTGTTTCTTAATAACATGCACTTCACTGTAATATGTAAAATGCTTGGCTTTCATGAACAACTCTATGGAAAAGCTGTACAGTAACTCATTTGCATTTAGCAATTATATTATATTACAATATATTAAGCTGCAGAAAACCTAATCTAACATCATAATTTAAAATCATAATTTACGGTACTTTACAAGGAGCATACAAGGCAGGTTACAATAACACATTGCCTTCCCATATCAGCCAGTAAAATTATTTACTCATGTATTACTTAGTTTTCCAAAATGTTCTTGGTAAATTTTATTCATAAGATTCAGGGAGTCCTTAAAGCAGAGCTCCATTAGGATGTCCAAATATTCTAGCATACTATTTACTGAAACTTAGTGACTGATGCTCTTTCTTGTAATTGTTTGGGTTGGGTGTTTGCATTAAAAGGAGTGTGGTTTCAGAAAAGGATGGTTGTTCAAGGAAGTCTTGATTTATCCAGATATTCTTTGCTAAAAACCAAACAGAAGGAGAAAGAACCTATTTATAAAATATTTTATACAGGTTGTGACACAGCATTTGATGAATCATTTAATATGCAACACGTGATGCAGAGTGTCAACAACTGGCTCCTGTTGCCGTCTTTGTTTGGAGCTCAGTTCCACTCGGTCTCAGATAAACTTCAGGCAGCAGCAGATTGGAGACAGCTCCTGGTGTTTCTAGTCACTCGAGTATTTTGAATGAGCTTTTGTCAAATATGTATTACTCTTTAAATCTAGTATTAAGAATCTGGTATTAAAAGGCATATGGGTTACTTAGTGGCTGATTTACCAGTTAATGGTTTAATTCTAGTACGGTACCTGGCTTAAATTTATTACTCCAGTAAGCAATATTTTATCTGAGTGTGTATTAAACTGTGCTTCTGAGTTTGCAGTACAGAAGTGAGCAAGGTGCTGGTCTCAGGCTTTTATAACCTAAATCTTTTATATTATAAAGAGTAGATCATGCTGATGACCAGCACTGTGACAGTAGCTCAGTCTTGATAGCGCAAACCCCTGGACATTATGAATGAGGAGAGTACTCCCAGCCCTGAAGAGAAGTTGGACATCTGAAACAGGCCACATAGGGTTTAGATGACACTTGGGGACATGCAATGCACTCTCAGTGCCGTGCTGTAGATCCTGGTAGGAGGTCAGGTCTTGTCTTGTTGAAGCAGCTTTGCAGAGACTGCATGGCCACTGGGTTGAACTCCAGCTTTGCTCTGTGAACCCAAGGCTCAATGAAAATATTAAAAGATGATAGAGTGACAGAAAGGGAAGAAGGATAGTGTTTTTACTTTCAATAAAGTAAAATAAAAGCTCCTTCTTGCTCTCATGCCTCCCTACCCAGTCCCTGCAAATCTGTGTTTTGGTACAGGTGCATCATGTCAACATAGTAGGTGAAGAGCCCAGAAAATGCCTGAAAATAAGAGAAGCTTAGATCAAAATGATATCTTTTGTTTAAAAACATGTCAACACAGGGATGGTTTGCAGTGTTGAGGGATCCACTTTTCTGGGGGTAATATTCTCTGGGGATAAGCCAGACGTCAGGAAAAAAGGGAGACCTTAGTGTTTGGATGCAAGGTCTTTTATGTAGCAGGAGTGGCTCTTTACTTGCAAGTGCATGGTCTGTGCTTGAAGCAGGATACTGTACAAGTGAATGATGCCTGTGGTCTTTGTCGTGCTTTACATAAACAAAAATACTTTGCATACTTTAATTAAACTGTATGCTGAATCATTTTGCACAGTGATATTAATGCTGCAGTCTATGACATTAGTGTGCTTTCCTTGTTGAGAATATTAATGATGTCATTGTGCGTTTGCAAGCATGTTGGCAGTTTATGTGATAATTGTATAATTGTCAGAACTAGAAATTGCCCCTGCTAGCTTGGGATGCGAAGGCTGCAAGATTTATTTTGTCCTTCTCTGAGGAGCATTTTATTTGGCATGACTGTCTCCATAATTGTGGTCTCACTAAGGCATGCATCTTGAAGTCTGGGTGACTGGAAGAGGTCGCTGCTCTTCCTGATAAAACTGGTGGGCTCTTTCTTCCAGGGAGCTGGATTTTGGAGGATCCAGCTTAGTGCTAGAGTTAGCATGGATTAGATCTTGACAGGAAAGACCACCATCCCACAATGAAGCTTTCCAAATTCACATTCATGTGTTTCATTTCAGAGTTCCACTGTATAAGAGGTGAAAACAAACTGTTGATTGGGGTAAGCCTTTTCTTTAGCCCCTTTCCTCTGACCTAACTACTCCAGTATGTTCTGTCCCTTTGCATCTTTAAAAGTGCCCATATGAGAGAGGGTCCAGCTCTCTCCTCTAATCTTCACTTGTATGCAGTACTCTCTGTCTCTTTAGACCTTTTTAATTTTTTTTCTTTCCTTTCAAATATGATAATCTTTCTTTTTCTAGCTTTCCTACAGACTTTCCTTTCACACCTTTCCTTTCACACACAGCAGGTTGGTTGTGCCCTGCTTTTCTTTACCCAGATATCTCTCTTCAAGATTTCTTCACTGTGTCATCATACAGCATCGTCACGTTGAGCTCTTTGGCCCTTCCCATGCTCTCATGCTCACCCTCTGTGCATCCTGAAAACCTGCCTTTCTATTCCTATGAACTCTTGGAGCTAGACCAAAGTTAAGTTTTCTCTTCCAAAGGCTGAAATGGGGATAAAGTCTGAGACTTTGCTAAATCCTAAGCCAGCTTCTTACCACCTGGCAAAAAAGAAATGAGATGCAATTTTTCCACCTCACGCTTCCAAGCTTCATCTTGCACTGAATCCCAATTGCAATCTGCGATTCGCTCTACATTCTTAGCAAAGGCAGCAAACAGCATCATTTCCATAGAAAGCCTATGCTCTGTGATGTCCCAGTGAAGTCTTCAGTATAAATGGTGTGGGTGTGCAAATTGCCACCTACTTTTAAAATACTTAATGGATACCACAATTACAGGTTGTAAATCAAATCCACTGTTAAACTTTGTCTTATATACTAGTAATTTTCCTATATTACGATGAAGAATAAACAATAGTTAGGGAAATAAATGTGTATAAAAAGAATAAATCTAGGAATTACATGCACAGCTAATATAGTGTGTTAACATTCCAATACTAGTGAAAGCATAGAGCAAAGTCTATCCAATTATTCTGTCCAGCTTGTGATGTTTCTCTGTGATAAAGTTAACCAGTGAAACCAAGGCAGGAAAAGATAGATTACAGCATTGCCTGGCAAAAATATATGATGAAAATTTGTCCTTTCCTTCAAAAATGTTCCAATTCAGGTTGCTTCTCTGGAGCTTATGCCTGTATTTTGCAGGACTGTTCCCTGAAATTGAAGATGTTCTCTGTTTCCAAATATTGTTCTGATCCCTGGAGATGACTTCCAAGGTATACAGACTTCTATAGACTTCAGCAGGTTGACTTCCAGCCGTAGCAAAGCCCTAGGTGAAAAGTCCTTGAACTTTCTTTTCATTGTCTGTCGTCGTCTTTATTACATTTAAATTGATTGACTCTGCAATGCCATCATAAGTATGATATTTCCCAAGTTATTTAGCTGTGCTCTAGTTTTGCTGGGGACTTGTAGTGTGTTGAATATTCAACCCTGGTAGACTTCATTCTGTACCAAGATTTCTTATATCTGAGGGATTTCAGGTCATAGGTACAAAGTTCTCCCTGATAACTACCTTTGTTTTAGGAAGCCCATTTCATGTGTGCACTTATGACATGTTAAAAATCAGTGGAAAAAAAAGAGAAGTTGAATCTAGGTAATACGTTCTCTTGAGCTAAAGGATAACTATCATGTCTAACTTTTTAAATTGTTATTGAGACAATGCTAATGCAATCAACACATCTTTCCAGTCAGAGTGGAAATGCCATTGCACAAATAAGACCTTAGCATACTTGTTTTCTCCTAGGCCTCAGGCAACTCCACTTTGGAAATGGCTCTCAGCTACAGGCTGGAGGTATACAAATTACAATAAGAATATTTTTCTTGTCTCTCCCCAGGGGATCAGCATATTGCACTGCTAGCACCCCAGGGTCTTTGCAGGCAGGGCTGGAGGTCATGAGATGTCACAGGCTTCACCTTCCTACCTGAAATGGGCTTACCTACCTGCCATCTCATCCACAAACAGAACGGCACTGAACAGACCAAATGCAGTGCTTGGATAATGTTATCTCTAGTCCACAATAGAAGCCATATGATTTAGTGCATTCAAGAACGCACAGTGACATCCAGAAAAAAAATTCACATATAGCTATAATACTGAAATATAAAAAGGACTCTTTTGACTTTTCCCTTGCTTGTTCAAACATATGTTTTAATCTTGATCCTCCAGACAGAACAAAGATGATAGCCAGGTGCTGGAAAGCGTGTTCTGCATTTGCTCTACCTATGGAGATATCTCTCCTTCCTTTCTGCAGATCCTCCCGTTTGTGAGGCAGTTGACATTAATAACACAGTGCAATGCCTTTTAATCACTTGAGTGCATTTTTTTGTGTTTTAGAAGGGGGTTCAGGTTTTTTAGTTACTCACTGTAAATTCAGCTCTTGGATCTCCAAACTTCCAACATCCTCATAGTCACTGCGCCTGTGTTAGTGAGATTTCTGGCAGCTTTCCCACCTCAGCTGGGGAGGTAGAGGGTGGTGGATAGGAGTTCTGCAAATGTGGGTAATTACATCATAAGCCATCCTGAGATGTGCTGAAGACTTTCTGACAGTGCCGGCTGCTCTCACCCTGTGCCAAGACCAGGATTCACTGGACCTGCAGGACCGGGCTCCATGCCAAGTATTGCTGGAGGAAAAGATACACATTCACCCAAAACTGTATGGTCATCTTCAACAGGTGGAGCAAATGTGTGCTTGGTCTAAATTACAGGGGGACAATAATCTCCTGTGGAAAAGGCCCAGATGATTAAGGAATGCGGTAACCAGCTTGGCAGGTCTGCTGAGGGGCCAAGTTGATGCCTGTTATCGCAAGCACAAGCACATCGGACCATCTTATCACCAGGCAGAGAGGGTGAGATAACGCCGATAATCTCAAGTTTCTTGGTTATGTGAATGTGTTTTTAACGCCTCACAGGGTTTTGAGATGGAAAGGACCATGAGGGAAGAAAAAGATATGTACATATATATATGTGAAGAGTATCTTTTACCCTTTATTATGCAGGTATTTTCAGGAGTTTTAAATGCCATCTTTGGAGTAGAAGATTCAGATAGCACATGGAAGGGAGAGAAGCTGCAAGGACCTTCTTTTCAAGCTCACTTGAAAGAGCACAATATAGGTAAATTAATTGCCACAACACTGATGTCTGCCATGGATGAGATCATATCCCACTCTGGTTGAGGGCCTGTAAGCCTCTGGATGGTGTACATGAGGCATGTATGATTAAGGGTATCTATAACAGCTTTTTCTACTTCGGAAGACTGCAACTTCAGAAGTGCAGTCTTTACATCTGCTCACTTTCACCCACATAGCACTGTTAATTAATTGCAATACAATATAGAAAAATTGACAGTACAGTTTGGACAAAGTTCTTTTGCCTACTCAGGGTAACCTCCCATGTGAAAGTGGACTTGACTGCTGGGGGTTTTGTAATAAATTAGGATTAATTTTAACAGAGTTAAAGCAATGAAAGCATCTGGTTCTGGGCATCACCTTGGCTGGGAGCAGCCTTACAAAGGCATGCTGAGGAGAAGCCATGCTGGCTCTGAAGTTAACAGCCTTTCACCGTAGCGTTTAAATTGAGATGTTTTTATCCTATGTTTTCTTTCCCATATTTTATTTTATTCTTCTCATAGTTTCCTCATCCATGCAGTGATCAGCCCTGATATATGATAAGAATTTTCACTCAAAGGACTGTGCATCTTTAAAATGTCTTCCCTTTATTCTTCCTAGCTCTTACACATGTAATTTCCCCTTTAATTTGACATCATTTAACGGCACATTACACGTCAATGATGTGATCTGTGAATATTTACAATGTTCGTGTCATTTTTATTTTCTAATCCAATTTAAGTAGCTCTGCTTTTTATGACATCATGAATTCTTCAGTCTTTTTAGTCTTTTTGGAACTAATTATTCCATTAGCTCCTTTGAACTAGCTCCATGTTGTCAGTCATTTTCTTCCCGTTTGATCATAAGACCTTTGCTGCCCTCCTTTGCATCTGCTGCTGGAGCTGGAGGAGGATGTGACCACTGCTACTCTGGGCACCTCACCCTCACCCCCAAAGCTTTTTTACTACTGAAACAAAATGACAAAATTATATGTAAAGTCTTTTAAATACATTCAACTGAGCAACTTTCTTCCGATTCGAACTTTTATATCTTTACAGTAAATGTCTTTATGTTGTACTTTATGATGCATGGTCTCCAGGCTGTAGAGGACGCGCTTTCCAGCTCTTTGGCTTTTGGCTTCTTTGTCTATCAAGAGACATAACAGAAAACAAAGCAACTGGTTTTGAGAGTAAAGTGGGAAAGAAAACACAAAATGAATTTAAGTTGCTACCATATGGTCCAGCTCATATATTATGTTTTATGCTTATTTTTAATATCTGGGTTTGATAAACTGACAAAAGATAGACTTAACTCATTAAGCAGTCCAGGCTTCCCGAAGACTTTCCAAACCTGCTTGCCTGTTAGCGCCCAAGGGAGGCTGAAACGTGTAATAAACAGTCTCTGAACACTCTCCTGCAAAGATCCCTGGTCTGCCCGCAGGACCAGCCTCTCCTCGCTCCCCTGTTTACTGGGAATGTTTAACATTTCCTCTGTAATGCTAAAGAGCTCTGTTGTCTGTTGCTGCCCTCTGTAGTGATAGAGTAGAGACCACAAGATTTCTCTTGCGCAGCAATAACCTGATTATTAGCAATTGCAAATGTATTATGAAATTAACTGTCAGTGTGAATTGAGGGTGTTCCTAGTTTTTGCTTCTGTAGCTTTCTTTTATTTAGGATTATCTGGTCTTCACAAAATTATCCTATTGATAGGTCTTCATGTTTTGGTTTTGGGGTTTTTTAGGGGTTATATTTTTCTTTCTTTTCAATTAATGTTTAGAATATGTCATATAATATTTTTAGCATTCTGACCTACTTTAAGTACAGCATCTTAAAACCTATAAAAACTCAGATAATCTCACACAGGCCATAGAAAATAGAGTGGCTGTTCTAGATTTCACGACATAACAATTGTTTTTCTTAAAGAAAAAGGCAAATTAACAGAAAACCCCATGCACTGAATCATTATCTCATTTCTCTGAAACTTCAGCTAGATAAAGCAACTTTTTTTTTTAATTTTTTTTTTTTTTATTGTACAGTCAGATGTATAATGCACACTACTTGGGGAATAAGAAGCAAATATTGACATATGTCTGTTGTCTGGCCTCTTACATTGTTAAACAGGTTTCTCCTCAGGACAGTGCTTGCTGATAGCCATCAGTATTTTATGGTAGTAATAAGTGCAATATAAACTCTGATTGCTGAGAAAATAATGTTACGAGGAAGTGTAATTACCCTACCTCTCCATATTGCCTTTTTTTTTTTTTCTTTTGGTATAAAAATTAAAATAATTAATCTTTGAATACAGAAGAGTTCATAAAACATGGAGTAAAATTAGACTGTGTGTGATAAATAGTAATCCTCACATTTATGTGATGGAAATAGAAGTCTCTCATATATTTAGAGAGGTTTTCAAATAGCACTGGTTGTGGACTCTATTTTAATTTTTGCATAACAGAAGATAACTTGATTTGCAGAAGGAAATCTCTAAAGTTGGCCCTGGCCATCTTCCAACATGCTTAACATGAGTGAATGATTAATTTTCAAAGTCTGAAATGTGTGGGTCGTGATGTTTGGAACACAGGTGCTTCAGCCTAGGTTAGATTTGGTGAAACAGGGTAGAATGACTACGCTGTTCAAACGGGATCATATATTTGTGCCAGCCGGTGTTAAAGATGTTTAAGTGTCTGTGATGGCCATATGCTTGTAGCGTTTGAGATAGTTCTTCAGTGGCTGCAGCTGGTACAGTTAGCGTAGAGAAGTTCACCTGTGGTGGTTCTCCACCCACCGTAGTGGGTCATCTGGACTGACATCACTCAATCAAGGTGAAAAATGGCCTTAAAAGTTAAACCAGAATAGAGGAAAATTAACCTGAGAACTCTAGGACAACTGGGGTTTTTTGTGTCTTTATTTCCGCAGCCCCCAGTTTTTTGCCAGGTTAATTTTATCCCCAGATCTCCCTTTAAATATCCTCTCTATTTCCATTCTCCTCTTCCAGTTCCATCTCTTTCCTCTCTTGTGACGCCAATTCTTCTTTCTTCATCTTTTATGTTTTTCTTCCTCTCTGCTAGCACAAATGCTTTTCCTTTCATCTTCCTAAATAAATTCTCAGTGTCAACAATGGTGGTTTTGTTGAATTTTTATCATTTCAAACTTTTGCTCCTAGAGAAAAAGAATAACTTTTCCTCATCCTAAGTGTTTAATCTGATGTTTGTTTGTTTTTTTTCCAAGTTCTAACTTTAAATGATTTTTTTCCCCATACTTTCCTAGAGGCTTTTAAAGTGATAAAATAGTAGTACTACTACTGGTGCTAGTAATTAGAAAGAAAAGCTACCTGCATCATGTAAATGTGATTCAACATGTGGGTGCAGATAGAGGTGCCCAACTTCACCCAGGCTCCCATCCCATCATGATCTGAAATGAGTGCAAGAGCTCCCAGAAGAGTGGCCAGACACCCAAAAGCAGGGCACGCTGTCTCCAGCATGATGCTTCCACTTACTCTCTCTTACAAGAAAAGTTAACTTAAACTTTGTGTCTTTGATTTAAAGCTATAAACTTGTAACAGCTTCATACAGAGTTCTCCGTGGCTGGGAAGTATGGGTGTTGAGCAATCGTTAGAAGTTCTGATTCCGGTCCCAGTGGGGCTTCCTTTTATGTTTGTTTGTACTACACCAGCTGCTGCAGTATCTAAGCATGGCCAGGATGTTCCTGTGGTCGGCAAACAGGATTTGTGTCCCCAGAAGTTAACAATTAGGCATGATGCTAAGTTTTCACCAAAACAGTGTTCATGCTGGACTACAATCCAGTTCTTCTCACTCTCAGACTGGTGCTCTGCTAGGAGAGCACATGGTCTCACAGCAGACCAGGGTACATCCAACACAGCTTTCCCCTAGATGTGGGGGCAGAAAAAGGGACTGTACTACTAAATACTCAAGAGCAAGGTATCAAAAAAATTTATTTGGGCAATTATCCTCAATCTTGAACATTATTTTAAAGACATTAAAAATTAAAATCTACAGGTATGTGATAGCTGGTGATATTTTGAGGAATAAATAGCATTCAACAGTAAAAAACAATAAAACCCATAAAACAATAATGTCTGAAAAATAACTTTCCATATTAAGTAAGTAAAGGAAATAAATTGCTGTCATTAGAGCATAGGTAGGTGTTAAATTTATATGCTAATATTACATATTTGTTAGAAAGAATAGGTCAGTCTGATCACATAGAATGAAAAGCAGTAAAATGCATTGTGGAAAGGATTTTCTTTAATCCTGCTTGCCTAGCCTGTATGTGTGTGTGTGGTTTTGCTCTTCTGGCAAGATCTCTAGGAAAAAAGTGATGCCCCCCCACCAAGCAGAGTAGCTTCCTTTTCCTTTCAAGAGGTATCTTTTGAAGTGTTTCCTGTGCTCAGAAGTTTGAAAGAGAGCCACCAGATCCCACTGGATTTGTTAATAAATATAAATCAGAGGATGGATTTTTTTTCTCCACCAAAATTGGCAGCAGTGGGAGGAGGAAAAGGAAGAAGAAAACCCCCAGCAAAGTAAAATTTTTGTAACCAAGTTACAATATCAAAATCTTTATTGATGACATTTTACAAAAATAACCCCCTGTGTTACTCTTTCACTCGCAAATGGGAAAAAACACATATTCTTCTTCTAAACTGAGGATATTTAGTTTGTAATCATTTAAGAGCAATGAAGTGGAACTCCATTAGGTCCATGGCCATTCCAACGCAGCCATGCTGATGCTCAGTGTAGACAGCGCTCAGCATAGAGGCAGGTTAAATGGAAAAAGAAATCACTGCAACTATCTTAGAAAAAAGTGGGTTTGTGTCATTAACCCAGCTCTCACATTCATAATAATCACTGTAATAGCACAGGAAATAAAGCAAGCTACTTGTTTATATCTCTGTAAAATTTCCATGTGTTTACATTGGGGAGTTTATGTTGAAAAAGTATCAAACAACTTGGTGGACCCAGGTGTTTCAGATAGGACAAAGGGAACTATCAAAAGCCAGTTTGCAATGAGACAGTTAAAATTCAGGAAGTCATTTAATTAATTTCTGTGTTGTTTCGATGAAAACAGGACACCAGGAGATCTAGAGAATATAAGACCCACGTGATTTCTCTTAAGTTAAGGGAAAGCTTATTGACATAGAATTGGACATTCATAAATCTAGACAAAGCATTCGAGTTATTCCAATATTTAATTGCAAATATGTTGCAAATACTTTCTCATATGATAAATCTAATCCTCCCCGTGTACTGAAATGCATTTATATTATCTCAATATAGATTGTTTTCCTAGGAAAATCACAATCCAGGTTTTTCTTTCAATAAATATACCTGTGGCTATAATTTGCTATTTTTGATTGAGCCCACTGGTAAATGATCTGTATTTTTATTTCTCTGAGATTATGTTTATTAGTCAGGGAAATATGAAAAGACCTCCGTTCCCTGGCTGTCTGAGCCTTGCTAAAAGAATGTGATCTGGGATGCGGTGCTGTGCCTGAGGTCTGGCTGTGCGGTGCTTGGCTGATGGCTCCATGGGTCCTGGATGGTGGGCCAGGGATTCACCTGTGGATCAGTTCCGGATGCTAGGCACCTTAGGCACCCACGTGTCTACTGGACTTCCGTGCTAGAGAAATGGGAGTGTGAGCCACTTGTACTGGGTTTCAAGCACATGCTTTGGACATAGACATGTTCCTAAGCAGTTTAATTATTTGTGGTAGAAAGGATTTAATATTTTCTTCCTTAATGGAATAAATCCTGTTCCAGCTGCTCTGCCTGATGAGCCTAGGGTGATAAAACAGGACTGAAAGTTTTAAGGACGTTTCATTGTAGTTTTTCTCAGCAGCAAAATGAATCAAACAAATAGTTTCCAATGCTCCCAGCACCAGGAAATGCTTGAATCTCAGAAAAGCGTATAATGGAGTGTACCTGTGGTATAGGACTATGTCTAATCAGTCGGCTGTGTAGGTGGGTAGTGTCAAGTGCCATTCATCTGCTTCCCCTGAGGTCTGTGGAAAGAAGAAGGAGGGGTAGTGATAAGACAAAGATATATAACCATGTTGACCACTGAAGTACATGGTTAACAACTTAATTATCTGAGTTCAGCTATCAGTCAGAAACAAACCTGTACAATTTAGACATACTTTATAATTTGCTATAAAAATGGCATAATGATAAGGACAGTGTTGCTAGAATTAGAATCTGCATTAAGTGTGTTTAATTTAATTTTTCTAATTATATTTCTAATAGCTTAAATATGTGCACTGATAAAATGGTTAGCCACCTGCATTTAAATGCCACCTGATGCGTTTATTTTGGAACAGTAGAAGATTGATATAATTTGAGCTCTAGCTCCTCTGAAAATTCCTTTATTAATGGGTGTTAAATTACTCTTTGTGGCTATGCTGCAAATGAAGTTACAGACCTGCTATCGTGGGAATCACTCCGAACTGCTTTAAATCTGAAAACATTTATTATATTTTCTGAACTGTGGATAGGGGTCTATTTAATTAAAAACTGAAAGTTGCATTGGCGTTTCACAGTTCTTCAGTGTTCATTAATTGTGGGGGTTTTTTTTTAATCAGGTAAGTTAAAAATTTTGCATAGTAGGGTGTGGATTGAGTGTATTTCCATATAAAGAATCTCCATATGAAACTACTTCATCAAATTAATTTAATAGCCAAAAATGCAACTAACTATATGTTGCAGTTTCCATAATAGCTTCCTGTTTTCACATATTTTAGATTTACTAAATTATTCCTCTTTTAAGCCAAAATTGTGCACTTTTGCCTAGATCTGTGTCAGAACAAGAGTACTAAAAAAAGTGATTAGAAAAACATAAAAAAACCCTTTTACTTTCATATGAATAAATGAAAATTGACTTTTAAAGCAACTTTTGTGCAGCTGATGCTGAGAGAGGATGTCTCCAGGCCAATTTGAAATATATAATAAATTACAAATAAAATAATGATTTAAAAAACCCTGTTTAAAAAAATCAAAAGAGCTTAATTTCATGAATTGTACACTGCAGACATTGTTTACAGAGCTATGAGAAAAACATAAATCCATAAAATCAATGTTTATTAATTGTTTATTTGGACTCTAAGCTCCATTTGTTTTCCATATTTTATCACCAAACGATGAGGTAGTGCCATGATTACTGGAGAAAACTGAGCCGAGAGGGTGCCTTTCTGCTGAGACAAACAAAACACAACACTGGGAGGAATGTGGAATTTAAGCTGCTGGAGGTGTTGTGCTTGTGCAACAAGGGGCTGGACAACATGTCTCTGGCTTTTCTTTAAATTTAAATATTATTTGATATTTTCCTCACAGAACTTGACCATCTGATGTGGCCTCAGTAACAATTTCCCCTTGGTTTTGCATCTTAGGACACTGGCTGACTTGGCGCAGGAGGTACCTTTTCCCTTGGCTCTGCCATGCGTCCACGTTCCTCGCTTTTATATGCTCATTGCAGTGAGAGATTTTACAAAAACACCCAGAAAGCAACTTATTTTGATTCAAGAGCCAGTGTTGGAAAAAGTCAAAGTGTGCAAATCTCATCTTAAGCACTTTAAACCAGAGGAACACTGATTTTTCAAAACAAAACGCGACAAAACTGCAGGCTCCCTCTAAGCCCCTTGAAGTCCATGGGATTCCTTTTATTGACTTGGCTGAGCGCTGGATAAGGCAGCGGAAGCGAATGCCACACGTACAAAAGGACCCCGACTACTTGGCATATGATTGTTTTCAATTTCATGGCCCTTTGATCTTGTATGGATTCCCTTAACATTTACCTTGATAGAAGAAATATTTTCAGTTGCTCACACCAGAAGCATATTAATATTTAAATATTTATATTTGGAGTCCAGGTACTTGCATAAGCTGCTGGGGATATTGGGGTATGAGCCCAGGGCAGAGCAGTGGGCCTGCAGCAGCTGCCTATACGTGGCATTGGATTTTGGGGTGCAGCAGAGGTGTCTCCAGCTTCTTGCCCCAAGGGTATGCCATTTTGGCAGGATGCCGCCCAAAGTGCATGATTATCACTGCCAGCCCCAAACCCTGCTTATTTTGCAGTATTTCCTCATTTGCTCACAGCCACATTCAGGTTTTTCTGTTTTTCTGGTCTATTGATGTATTTTCTTTTCAAATCAATCCAGCAGTTGGTTAAAATTGATAAACGTGCTAGCAGAAACTAACACTTTTTTTCTGAGCTCTTAGCCAATCTTACCTACCACTGCAGCTCTGCCATAAAAGATCATTTAGACGCCGATCTTTTGAGTGTGATGCCAGAATGTAATTGGACATTATTATGCCCACACCTGGGCTTTCTGTGCTGCATGTAACACTGGCCCATGGTATGGTATGAAAAGAAATATGTGGTTTACATCATCTGGCAGAGAAGCATGATAAACCATAACTAAGCTTTATTGTCTTTTTTTATGAATTGTAATGAAATGAATTAATCTCCATAGAAAAGTAGAAGTTTTTATAGCTGTAAATGTGTATCTGATATGAACTGCAAATTGTCTGAGCCTGGTTTGGGGCAGGTGCTTTCTCATGCTGAGGATTTTGCCTCTAGGCCTGTTCAGTTACCTTCTCTGCTTTTTTGGTAGTAACAGGCTTTATTTAAAAGACTTTATTACATGATACTTTATGTAATATGGCCAATGCTAACAAATTCCCCAGTGAGGATAGGGATGCTGAGGGAACATACAGCATGTTGAAAAGTGCCAAGCTGGGGAAAAGCATTGGGTGTGCATGGGATGTTTCTGTGGCTCAATTTAATGACTTAAATCCTTAACAATCCTATGCTCCTTTGCTCAGCAGCTTCTCTGCCCGCTTGCTAAATGATTCCCTTCCTGGGCTTCCGTGACAAACACTTTTATAATGCTTCATTATAACAGACGGCTGAGAGACAAGTGAGATGTGCAAGTCCAAGAAAATGAAATCAGTATTTAATTACTAAATATTCTACATCTAAAATAAAAAAAAAAAAAGAAAGCTTAAATAATTCAGTTTGATTTGGTCTAATTAGCCTGATTTCCTAGTATTTAGCCCTAATTATGTGATACATAAGCCCTAATTATGTGGTACGTATACAGTGTGCTCTCTAAAGTTAAAGATCAGAACGGATACTAACTTAAATGATAAAATATGTTAAATTATTAATTATAATTAATCTTACAAAATAGGCATAATTAGTTTAAGTACTTTAGATATTCTACTTAATGGCATTACGCATTATATGCAAGGTTTGAACATTTTACAAATACTCTATCAAATGAAAAATATTGGCGAGTTTTTTGATTTAATGAATATCTTCCCTTGCGGCAGGCTCGGCGGCTGTGCTGCTGCCTCTGTGGCGTGCTTGGCTCTCCCTGCCCATGGTGTGAAGGTGTGTGTGTTTGACGCTTGTGGTGCCCTGCCCTCTCCTGCCTAGCGCTGAGAGCTCAGAAATCCTGTGTTATTTTCTCTCGTTGTTTATCAGATGGCACTGCATTAGCAAAGCCATGAAGGACCACAGCGTGCTTTTTGGTACACAGCATAGCAGGTCTCTAAATGTTCCTTTCTTCTGGTTTCATGGTGGTTATGCCAGCTCTGATGGCAGAGGGATGATGGTGGGAGGAGAGCAGCTTGCAAACATCTTCAAATTCTGATTGACTGAAGTGACCTGTTGCTGATGTGCAGCTCAGCATGCGGCCAGCAGAGAGCTTGAACCAGGGCAGGCTTTGCTTTTGCATCCTTTGTCTGTCTGCTCAAGCAACAGCAGAGCTGCACCAGATGTGAGGCTGAAAGGTAAAGCCTCAACCCTGCAGGAAGCGAAGCCAAGCAGGGTACAGGCAGACCTGCTCAAGGCCATGGCAGCGCAGGCAGCGCTGAGCAGCATTGTCCAGGGGGCCCCAGCACACTGAAGTGGGAATGGTCCCCAAACGGGACTGTAAGGGGTAGAATCTCTGCTCTTGAAGCTGGGGGGAGCGGTACTAAGCTTGCTCTTTACAACTGTAGGAGCTGCTGTTTGTTGAAGTCAATCAGTGCAGTAAAAAAAAAAAAATAAAAAAAAAAGAGATATACTTTTTCCACTTAAAATGTTCTTTACAACTCATTTCTCTAATATAATGTGGGCAAAATTGGGCAAAAATTACTGTGAAAACTGTGTCTCACCAGATTATAATTTTTTTTAATATATATATATATAGTTCTGTCTTTTGATTTGGTCAGAAGTTTGTAGGGTCAGCTTTGCTGTGGTGCTTCAGCATAGCACTCATGGGGAAATGCCATGATGTGCGCAAGTGAGAGAGGGGATTCCAGAGTCACCTGAAAAATGTAAGGAAAGAAAAAAGGTTATTCTCTTTTCCATCCCAACATCTGCAGAAACAGGGGGGCAGAAAGAAATTCAATAATACTTTCATAAACATATTGCCCATTATTAGAATCGGTGTCAATGATCTACAGCAGTTCTACTGTATTCGGGCTGTAACTCTTCATGTACAAAATGAAAGATAGTAATGAGTTCACCTTGAAGAAAGTAGCATTATCAATATCACAAAGGCTGTCTTTATTTTTTTATTTTTAAATTGCCTACTGTAAAAAGTAGACCCAAAATATGCTTGAAAGCATTACTTGAAGATTTTCTTTTGTTACATTTTGACTACATTAATAGAAAATCTCCAACAAACAAGCACTGTAATCCTTTGCAACGTACATTCCTTTATGGCAAATCTCATTAATAATTTTTTCCTTTTTGTATTTTCATGAGTATTCACGTATGTATCCTAGTGCAATATGCAAAAGGCACATGATATGTATCAATATGTATTGTGCACGCATATAGCTAAATAAACATCTATAGCATCATATCTTCATCTCAGGTGGGCAGGCAAAGTGAGACATACACGCAAGCCAGGCTCTGAAGTTTGAAGATCTGCTATAAGACGTAGGGGATTTTATTTGCCATGCATTTCTGTTTCCTATGTAACAGCAAACCAAATTAAATTACGGTGGAGAAGACTTGAAGATAGGAAACCAAGTATAGTAACATCGCATGCGTATGTGTCAGATATCCCTTTAAATAGTTCAAACTATTTATACCAATGCAACATTCGAGGTGTTGGCAGTGCTGGGAGCATAAAAGGGTGGGGAGGACCTCTGGCAGCATCTTTAGGATGGGGTTTGGTACCTGGGACCTGTGAGTCAGCACCCAGCCTGGCCCTGGACATTGGAGCCCCTGCCACTGTGGGACACCCTGAGGAGAGCCTGTGAGTGGGGAAAACTGCTTGCAAATATAATCTTTGCACTTCTGAGGAGCTTAAACCTCAGATCTGTTGGATGTTGCAAAATATATTAATAACTTTCTTATTTATTCAAACAGTAAAAGAGTTGGGACTGGATGTGGAAATCACAGAATACTAGAGAGAGTGGTTTTGAGGAACTTCTTCTTCAAGTATTATAAATGAGAATTTTCATTACATATCCCGCTATTTTTTGCAGATTGATGGTTTCATAGTGTAAGTAAACTTGAATAAATATAGAAAATACAGATTAACTTAACAATGTGTTGAAACCATTCCCATAGACAAACTATGTCCATGAGAAAAGCTTTCAGTTCTTCAGGCACCTCCAAAACTCCATTAAAATAACACATCCTATGAGCTAAATTTCCATGTAGGTAGTGCCCCGTGTGCACCCGCCTTTTCAACAGATTTAGGCTCCTGACTAACTAGAGCATTTTCAGCTGCATTATTTCCTGTGCGAGCTAAACTGAATTTTTTGGAAGATGAGATTATTTTTTTTAAAATGAGTTTCCATACAGAGCAGACTGAAGTCTGTAAGGTCCGTCAGGGGACCTCTGTCCTCCCACTGTAATGCCCTATGGAAGGTGATCTGTGGGACTGGTCTATGTTGCAGATGCAGCGATTTCTTCTTATTTCTGTAGCTAATGAAGTAGCAGTTTGTAGATAAAGAATTAAAGGTATTATTAAAGTAAAAATGCTTCAAATATATGACTAGATGATAAGAATTACTTTGAAATTATGAAGATAAATTCAAGAGAGAGTTAAATGGCTCCTGGTTTCCTCTGCCAGAAGAAAAACCCCCAGGATGAGGGGGAGAACTGTGGTTTAAGTGCAGCGGGGTTTTTAAAAACTGGTGTTAAATGACTATCTTTGTTCCAAATCTCTTCCAATATTTGCAATGGAGAGAGATAAGCACATTTGGACTTGTGGGCTGACCAGCCTCCCTTGGCTGATACTAGCAAAATGTTTTCCTTTAATTTTCTCTGGATATCTCTTAGTGCTAAGTAAGTCTCTGCTTCTTTGCAGTCATTACAATTTATTTGTCTGAACCACAGTGATACCGGCAACTGCCACCCCATTGTGATAGATCCCATGGGAGCAGGCAGAGGGGACCCTGTAGCAATTTATGCTTTTGAATAATGGAAGGGACACCTTAAATTACGTTGTCTTCAAATATTACATGGAAGTGCAAGATTTGCCATTGTGGATCAGAGTGCTGGTCGATCTCACTGGGATTTCTGCCCTGCAGCAGCCACCAGTGACCAAGGCATAGTGCCTCCTCCTTGTGTCCACCATGGCAGCATCCTACCTGCCTCTGTGCAGTGATGATACCGTGTAGGGGATCTGGTTTCCCAATACCCGCCGTGAGCACCCCATGCCCTTCAGCAGGGTGTATATATATGTTCTTTACCACCTGTTTCTAAGCTAATGCTTTAACAAAAAATAGCTTTTCCATCTTAATTAAGCTCTCAGGATTTTCTCAGATGTATTTCTTACGGTATTTCCCCCTTTTTTTCCCCCTCATATACACTGATTTGAATAGTTTAACTAGGTTTGATTTTCTGGCTCCTCCTTTCGCATTATATGCTGTATTTTCAAGTAGATGTAAAATAAATGTGACAAAGTGATGTGGTCCTTTAAATCTAGCTTAATTTTACTAGGAATACTGTTGAGTGAGTCTGCAATGGCTTTCAGTGGCTTGCATGTCTGAATGTTTCTTTGCACATGGGTGCACGAAAGGGCTCATTTCAATGTTATGTGTAACACTAGATCTTTTCTGAATTTTCTTATTCCTGCCTGGGTCTCTTTTCATCACCCCTTGCATTACAAAGTCTTTCTCTCCTCTGTCAAACCAATCTTTCCTTACTCTTCAGCCCTTCCCACAGATGTTGGTAAAACACCAACGAGAAGGCTCATTTGCTGGAAGTTTGGATTATGCTTCATATCTGTTTCTGTTCTTTCCCTGTGCTGCAGAACATGGGCAGCATGTGTGTTTCTCAGCAGTGTATTATGGGAAGCGAGGCTGCCTGGAAACACACTTTTTTTTTCTGTGAGAAAGAGAGAGGATTTCCTTAAAGTAGCTCCAACGAAAGCTGATAAGTGATCAAAAGAATTTCCTTACTGGAGTTTAAGATGTAAGGAGGAGTACTGTATGGAGTACTGTAAGGAGGAGAAGTCCCCAGTGTTAGGTCTCCCTCTGTTTTTCCCAGAGCAAAGTCCCTCTGTGGAAGCAGATGGCAACACCCAGAGAGACTTGGTGCAGCACTTAGAGTGGGACTCTGGCTAAGACCATGTGTAAACAGTGTCATAAGCTGTGCTTTACCAGGACACTAATCCATGAAGATATTAAAAATGTTACCTGCATCACATTGCAGTGGTCTGACTGCAGAGTCGGAACGCTGTGTGGTCTGCAGGGCCAGAACCAGGTTCTTCATCCTGTGGCCACCCAGAGCAGGGGCCCTGCTTGCAGAGCACCCTTGGTGAAGAGTGTGTTGGGATTGGGCTGGGACTTATGCTGCTGTTCCTGATAGTAGTCAATAGCCTCGTCATTGGTGTGCTTACCCGCGGGTGGTGGGAGCAGGAGCCTGGCCATCTCCTCTGCTCCCATGGGTCTGCGGGGGCTCAGAAGCACCAGGCAACTGCCAGCTAAGGACATGTGGTAGGACTAGGTGACACTTGGAGAAGTTACAGCTTTTTCTTTACCTAGAATAAATATTTTACATCACTTTCTAATGCAGAGTGGCATAATATTAAATGAAAACACTACCAGGAAGGAATTCATATAGTCTCAGATATAAGAGTTCCTTCTCACCCTTTCCTGCCTACCCTCCTTGCCATCTACATAGTTTTGTTATTTTTTTCTTTATACAACAAATGCAGCACAATACAAGATGAGCATATATAGGAGTTTAATTATGAAAAGATTGTATATGCACAAACTGGTTTCAGAACCCTTTGGCTGCAATTTTATGTAGGAAATGTATCAAATCATATGAAATAGATGCTAAAGTTCATTGTTCTTTGTCAGTGTCTAAGACAAAAATTCATACATGACATAAACTCCAGGTGAGGCCAGTTCTGTAGTGGCCGTGAGCTGTATTTGATGTCCTAGGGTACTCTTCATCAGCAAAGCAACATTAACAAATTAGAGAGTTGCCATGTAGTTTTGTTTAACGTTTTTGAGCTTTCCAATCTCTGATTCTTATTTATTTAAAGGAAAAGTATCTTTCTCCTTGACAACTGTACGTGGTTATTCAAAGTCCATCTACAGCTTGGGTAAATAAATATTAGTTTGGTGGGTTATCCCACAGACCAGATATGAAACCAAGCATCTAATCCAGTGCCAAATTTGCAAATACCTGGGGCCAAAGTAGGAAGCAAGGTGACCAGAAGTTCTTTTCTGTTTTTCTAAAGAACAGCAGTAAATCTACTAACCAGCACTTCCAGCGTGGTGGGGAGTATTTTTCTACCAACTTTGAACAGGATGGATTTATTTCATAAATATTTTTCATGTCACTTGGGTAGTAGGTAGCAGGACGTGATGGGCTTTTTGTTCTCACCCACTGGGTGTCATGTTACTGTCTTTCATGTGTTTATGTGCTTTTTAATCTATTGTTTGCTTTATAAAATGGATGAATATAACAAAATATTTTGTTTTATTGAAACTGCATAAGAAAAATTCAATACACAAAGGAATTTCTAAATCTTGGTTTAATTTTTTTTATTTTCTGCATTACAATACTGAAAAAAAAATCTGTCCTTCTGTCTCACTAATGTTAGTTTGATGATTATACTAATATTAACTGCTTTACTTGAGTAAGCAAAGAAAAAGTAAAATACCAGTCAGACCAGCTGCTAATTCACAGAGTGTTGTACTATGGTTATTAAAAATACCCAAAAGATGTACCTTTGTGGTTCAGTCTTTTGAATTAGAAGCAGAATATTAATTTAGGTCTGAAGCATGATTAAACATTGTAAGGCCCCTTAAGAATTTTCACCAAATTTTCTTGGATTTCTCTTTATTGGGTCTTCCTCGACTGTGTTTAGCTCTGTAATTGCTTTGCTCCTTTGTTGATAGGTTAAAGCACAATGTGATTTTCTCCATGTCATAATATTTAAGAGGATGGTTCAATGTTCCGCATGTATGATGTGCAGCTGAGGCACGCAGAGACACGACGGGGGGAGTTGGCTCTGGGGTTTTTGTGGTTCCCCCCCCTTTTTTTCCTTCTATTTATGACACTATGCAGAAGGAAGATGCAGGATTTATCTGTTTGGGTCACAATGCAGAAAATGCAATAAATATCTCTAAGGGGGAAAAAAGGAAGGAGAATCTGCACTGATGCTTACTGCTGGGGGTAGGGGAGGCAATCACTACCCAGAGGCATTTTGATACCCCAGATGCTTGCCCAACTGCTTCAGGCTCTCCCTTCCCCAGGGGACTGCTGCTGGGCTGCAAATTTCACAGAATTACAGAGTCATAAAATTGTTAGGGTTGGAAGGAACCTCTGGAGATCATCTAGTCCAACCCCCCTGCCAAGCAGGTTACACAGGAACATGTCCAGGAGGGTCACCTGCACTTTCACCATGGGTGCATGCTTACTGGAAATTTAGGAGAGTGTTTTCTGGAGCAGAGACTCCCAGTCACAGATAAAATGAGATAAGAAATCCAGCTTCTTCCGTACTCTTCTGTTTTGAAGAATGAATTCAAAACATAACATTTGTCAAGTTTCTCAGGGAGAATCAAGAGTTAAAATGTAATTGTTGACATACATTAATCACATGCACCAAAAAAATATGCATAAATAATTTTAAAAAGATCGCAGAGCATGAATGAGATGTTACTGGTAGAGTAAAACAAAATAATTTGGGGTCTAGCACTGAGGTAAGAGAGCTGCTGTGCAGAGCTGGAGCCATCTCACTGTTCAGGCTTAGGATGTGGTGATGGTGGTGGTCTGTGTTTGCAGAGCAAACATATCAGCAGGGTAGTTGCCCAACCAGGAAAGAAGTGGGAGAGGTAAGACTGCCCTACTGGCACAGGCCAAGGCCTGAAGCTGCCTCAGCAGACCCTGTGCAAGACACAAGATTGACAAGACCCACATTTGCTGCTTGGCGCTAGGCCTGTAAATTAGGCGTAAATTGTCCCTTGGAGTGTTCAAAATATGAGCATTGAGCAGGAGCTATACTGGCTTCTGGGGTATCCACAGTTCAAGGAGAGATGAGACCTCACTGTAGATGCTTGGGTTTGACCAGTGGAGCCCAAGCGCTGCCAGATCCAGGGATGGGAAAGGAGCAAGCAGTGTCTGGTGGACCTTCCAGGACCTCTCCAGGAAGGCGCCTGAGGAATATAGTCTTCAGCAAGAACCTCAGTATCACTATGGAGGTCTGAGTGGTTTGGGAGAATTTATTATAGCTTCTGGCACTAACCAGGTTGCGTGTAAAAGGAGCAGTAAAATGTAAAATGGTCCTCCCCTTGGAGGAGTTTTCTGCCCCATGATGCAGCTATTGCCATTTATCACCAGTGCTTCTCCCAGCTTTTGCTGAGCAGTAGCTCTGGGGTTTGCTTATGAGATTGCAAGGAAACTTAGGATGGAGTATGTGTGGTTGCAAGCCAAGGATATAGTTGAAAGAGAAATATAACATGAAGAGCTGAACATGAGGTTGGTGGTGGTGGTGACAAAGAATGCAAGGAGGGTCAGAAGTATTGCATATTTTGTACAGGTCAGGGTTTCAGGTGAAAGTTTAGCTAGAAATCAGTTCACAAAGTAACCTATATATGCCATGTATTTTTCTTCAGAGAAAGAGTGTAATCCTTAAAAGTTGAGGTATGATAGTTTAAATTTTAATGAGATTTTAAACATCCATATTCTCAGTGTTACGGGGGAGGACTCATTAACAATAATGAGGGATATGCGTGTATATCACTCTGTGATCCAGAATGGTTTGAAAGGCCTAATATTTGGCTGTGGTTAGATAATTTATATATAGCACTACTAAACCCCTAATATGTCAGCAAAAATGTCAACATGGTTTTGGAGAGCCATTAGATAGATATATTCAGACATGTTGATATCATTACTCAAGAAGGTAATAACAGTCTTCTATATGCATCGATAAAGACCTCCCTCTCCTCAGTTTTTAAAAAGCAACACTGCTAAAAATCCTGGATTTTCCATTTTACACAATGCAAAAAAGATCTCATGAAACAGGACTGCATTACATCTGAGATGTGCCCCAAGGCCACGTTCAAGAGCAGAGTGGTTGCAGTAGTTGGTAAAAAACTAAAGTCCATTTTACCTGAGCATCTCCCATGCAAGCTGGTATGAACAATAAAGCTGAGCTGAGAGAAAAGTAATGCTGAATATTGAGGTATACAACCAGTATAGAGAATGAGCTAGCGAATTATTAATAGTGATTTATGAAGATAGCAGAGGCAAAAAGACCATATCTTAAGGCACAGCATAAGAAACATTCTTTAAATCCTTTATAAGGGAGGGAGAAAGGAAAGGTGAAAGTATTAACTATGTGTAGAAAAAATTGAGAATAAATTTTACCTGAATCAGGATACTAAATTTTCTTATCAAGTGGCAGGTTCTGCAAGAAGCAGTGGATGACTGCAGTAAGTACTATGGTGGCATCTCAGAGCATCAAAGCAAAAGCTTATTGAAGCTCAAAGCATAAATTGTCAAAACCGTTAGTGGGGGTTCCCACGACTTCTCATGGAAGAGCAGTGTGGACAGACGTGACCAGTAGACCTTAAACACTGTCAGAAGGAAGAACCAGGTGTCATTCGTGATTGTAACGCTGTAATGAAGTTAACCTTGTTCTCTACAAAGTTGGCAGCGGCAATTAGGATTTCAATAAGTAAAGGAGTTGGGCTCAAATAATTATAAAAAGTCAGTGATGATAATTTCTGAAATCCAAACAACCCAGCCAACCCAAAAAATATGTTGTCCTGGTCTAGCTAGCGCAGATCAACTAGTGCATTAATTAGCAGTAAAACTAGTGCAGACGTTTCGTTCTCTGATTCAAGAGTGAAATTAAAACCCTTCAGCTACCAGAACGTACCAGCTGCTAGTTGGAGTTTGAGATCAGTATCCTCTCAAACTTTATTCATTTACGATTCATGCATGTTTTGAGTCGCAGTTAAGTCATGAAATACCAGAAATTCATTTTTAACTGCTAATACTATCTCAGTATGTTCAAATCAAATAAGCAATCTAACTTTTCAAGTTTCTTAAGACATAACAAGTTGTTTTTTTAAAATGTAATTAGTTGCATTTTTTAATTTAATGCAGCATATGAAATTATGCAATTCGGACATAACACTTGATTGGCTCATTTACCTGCATTAGCCTGTTTTCCTGAGGGCTTTTCAGCTGCTTTGGAAGCATGTTTCCTGAAAGCATAGATCTTCACACTCACGGAATGGCAAACCTCAGCCACACTCATGGGATAGTTTTGCATAAAGAATCCACAGTCAGGAAATAAAATCTTTAGAACTTCCAAAAGTTTTTCTTTTCTGTTTAGTAAGAGTGCACAGTAAGTTGTAAGTTATTGAGGTGGTATCCATTATTTGAACATTATTTCTTTAAATCGTCACAGCAAATTGTGCATTGGATTAGATAATCCCTTCCAATAACACACAGGCTTCACCCTCATGAGGAGATTTTGCAATTTGAAGAATTTCCTTTTTCTGCATTGCCGTTACAGGAAAGAAACATTTTGCTTCCATTGATGGCTTGCATATAAATTGTTTTCAGAGTATGTTTTAACTAAACTAAGTCAAACTCGATGAACAAAATACAAAAATGGATGCTTTGAAGTTCTTGGTGTTGTTTAAATCCAACATTTTAGTAGAAAAAAATCAAAAAGCCCATTTTTGCATTGCTATAATTATACAACCTTATATTGCTACCAGTTTTGTCAGCAATACTTCTTTTACTCCCTTTGTTGACTTTTCATTTCTTCAGGTAATTTCTGCACTGCTATATCTTTAGTCCTGACAGGCACTGGTTAATCAGGCTTGCGTTAACCAGATAATCTTTTCAGTGATTCAGGTTACGGACAGGATTCCTGCCTACTGCAGGCATGCAGGCAGGGTTACTACCTTTGGGGATGAGCTTGGTTTGCTTCCCTGCTATTTGAGATGCTAACATTAATAATGCATATTATGAATAACAATACTGGTTGTACAGAACTACTCTGGAAACTCGCTATCGTCATTGCCTTTATCACTTTTCCATATGGGAACTGGAAAATCACTCTGCATGTGTAGAAGCAGATAATATTCTGGTCCTAGGTATTTTCCTGAGATTGTTTACTGACTGCTTGGGCTGGAATCACTAGATCTAATTGACTGGTAACAGTATGCAGCATCAGTGTGATTATTTTTGGAGTTATCTGTGCTAGGGCGGCTGTGGCGAGGAAAGGATGCTATAGATGGACAGTGACGTCTCTGCCACTTCAATTACAGCTGGTACTCAACTCAGTGTGCATCTCGCCCTGCTCCGCAACAGCACTGGTGCAGCAGGGCAGCAGCCAGGGAAGCCACTGGTGAGGATTCTCAGCAGGAGCTCGGCTGCAGGGACAGGTCCCACCATGCATGGTGACAGGGAGAGGTCCGGGAGGGTCCACCACTGCTGTGCCAGAGCCTGCAGGGCACTGGTGGCTGCCAGTGGGGCAGGCACCCCACTTCCCCAGTTGCAGAGGGATGGAGGGATAGATATCAGCTGGATGGTCAAAATCTGTGGAAATTCAGGATTTTAGATTATGAGAAAGTAAAAAAAAAAAAAAAGAAGACACATTTAGTTGATTGCTTTGATTGTCTTGTGTATTTTCTGGATCACACCTCCATAGTGACAGTACCTATAGGATGCTTTGGGATGATCTGAATTCATAAAATGAACAAATATATAAAGCCTTGCAAAATTCGAGGAACCATTGTATTGGTGTTTTTTAAAATGGTTTTATTTTTAGGTGCGGAAGTTGAAAACTGTGACCTATTGTACCACCTATAAATGAAAAGTAGGCACTAAATATTTTATTTTCCCCCAATGCTCTATTTATTCTTCTGCCTCAATTTTCAATCTTCATGTAAAGTTTGTGCATGAGTGTATGTGTACTTTCTCTCTATGAGCACATACAATATCTGTAACTGTGGGCTGGATTTAATAATTCAAAGTAATATGGAAACTTGCCAGTATGGAAATAGGCTTGTCATTGGCTGTATCTGCTAGCTAGATACGATGAAAAAATCTCATTTTTGAAAAAATAATCAAAAATTATCAGCTTCATCCAGGAATTTTTGGAGTCTCAGAGAAGAGTCATCTCCTCTGCCTATATGCATTAAAACTTACCCATTGACACACAAATATAATGCTTATATTAAAAGTATATCTGAATATTTTTGTGTTGTACTCCTGTCATTTCTCACTCTCTTTTTTGCCAAGATAGTAACAAAAAAATGAGGTGGAAAGGATGCTGTAGTAATTAGTGGACAGAGTCAAAGCATTGAAAGAAACACTGAAAGCACAAGAAAGAGTAGGAAAAAACCAAAACCCAAACTGCACTGAAACCCAGAGATCAGAAGCCTGGGCGTGACTTCCACCCCCTGCCCATCTTCCCCTGGCTTCAGCAACCACTTGGGTGCTCGCCTCTATTTTTGTCAGATAGAAATGTGTTTAAGCATATGCTCGGTGTTAAACATATTTAAGCGCTTTGCGAAGTCACGAGCCGCTGGCCAGGCTCAGGGAAAGAAATGCCGCTCATTGGAAATGTTAGCTGTAGTCCTTTATCTTTAGCTCTCTTCACGATGTACAGTACTGTGTTTGTAATCTCTTAAGGAACATTAGAGCGTTTTGCACCCAAAAAAAATATAAAGAATAGTATTCAAGGAATATCACCTGAATTACAGCATGGACACACAATGTATAAATATATACATATATATATGTATGCACACTAAGAGGCATTACGTGCAGATCCCTGCACATCATGGAGAAAAAAAATCGGCATCTTTGAGCACTTAAGTAATGCACTTAATTTTTAAATACTTTGGCAATCGTATATTGAAGGAAAAATTAAATCAGTTTAAAAGTTCTTGATACAATCAATATCCTCAAAATGTAATCCTTTTTCCCCTTATATTCTCTCCTTAAAAAAAATAATATGTATATGTATCTTATATAAATATAGTTACAGAGCATCATGATTGGAATTCCCAGGAGGAATTTTTGTGGCACTTCAGAGCAAATGTGGTTGACACTTGTTCTTTGTTACCCTTGGGCTACAGTTTTGATCACTGACTGAATAGATTTATTCTTGTCAGCACAATGAATTTTTCACTCTTGTCGTAAGTAAATTTTACAATCCTTTCTCATGTGTAAATGAAGTACAAGTATGTTCAGGTGCCTTATGTTTCAACCAGCTCTGGAAATTTTAAAAAGGAATACCAGCAGGTAGAAGAGATGAAACCTGAAGTCTGAATTCCATGTTCATTAAATGATTCTGTGAAATGCATTGCAACTCAGAGGCCTGATTTCTTTCTTTATATTTCATGTAGATGGTAGGCACATGAAACTAAACAGCAATGGTGAAATAATTGGTATGAAGATGGAGAAGCTTAATTTTGATGAAGCAATTAGTAGTTGTTTCCTGATTGCTCTTACTCCTGTGAAGAGGAGGTAAAGAAGATCATGTCACCTCTTTCAATTCTGAACTATTTCACAGCTCCCAAGACCTTTTGCCCTACTATTGGACACCAGCGAAAGTTGCTTTGAATTTTTTTAGAAAGTGTATTGAGACCATGGATTCTTAAGAAGGTTAAACATAAATTAGTCATAAAGCCAACAAAAGAGAGAGGAAAAGATGAAGCTGTACGATTATCATCCAAATTTCTATGTTTTCAAACTGCTAGTGTTTAATTAGGAAAAAATGACAGAAATTCTTTTGTTCTTTAGAATAGTAATAATAATAAAAAATGCTTTGGAAAACACTGCCATTTATAACTTCAAACATTAATGTGCAACGAGCTATGTAATGCTGCGGATCTGAGCAGTGTTTAAGACAACAAAGTGCTATTTGATAGTCTAGTCTTTCTGTGGAACAGCTCTTCTTCCTGCCTTTGATGTGTGGATGGTTTATTTAATCAATTATTAATCAAAGTTAGGGCATTCTTCTTATATACTTAGGTAAAAACTAAAAGATGCCTTTTCTTGCTTTCTTGTTTAAATAAAAGTTTAAATAGAATGCGGAAATACTTGCTTTTGAACAAAAAATACATACTGGAGAGCTTCCAGTTTCAAGCGTTTGAGCAGTGTATCGCATGTTTAGGAAAAAAAAAGGGGAAGGGAAAAAAAATAGAATGTTTCTAAGTTTTGTAGCTCTGCCAAAGGCGCCAGAAGGTTTCTGCTAACCTGCCTCAATACAAAAAGCAGGACAAATAATTTGATAGTGTTTTCTTTAATGGGTGCTGAACCTGGTGCAGCAGTGGTGCTGGAGAGCAGGTCAGGCAGCCGGATACTCGGTGCATGGAGCATCTTGAGCAGTTGGTAACATTTGGCAGCTTAACACAGAGAAAACGACTGCTAGGGAAATCTCAACTGCTGCTAATTAGCAGCAATGAACTGTGGGTAAGGACAGTACATTTTAATGTGAGAAGAATTTTACAATAACCACCACACTGAAAGAAATAGAAGGAAATGCTCCCTAGCTGACCCTTGTGGCAATCTAAGCTGCATATTGCAATAATCCTGTAAATTACTATGCTTTTTTATACAGTAACTTGGAGTTAATTAGTAATTTAACATTCCTCTATGCTATTAAATGTCTTTCTTGCATTATATTATGTTGTTTCATGGTCTTACCTTAACACTAATGGGGTTTAGTTATATTTTCTCAAAACAGTAACAGTAAAATAAAATCGAGCTGGAAAATTAATTAGTTCTCTTTTACCTTTGATTTACCTGTTAGTAACAATTAAGTGGCAATGTACAGTTTTGGAGCAGTACGAGGTTACGCAGAGATGAATAGACTCCCGGGATGTGCTGCTGGCGTGGGGTGGGGGATGAAGATGAGGAGTGGGTGAAACGTTGGGGACTGTGCTGCAAGCACTGGAGGCTCAGGACTGAGAGGGGCTGAGGCAGGCAGGGAGGCATCCCCGTATCCTGCATCACCCCCGCATCATTGGTGCTGGTGCTCAGTGATGGAGATTAGTGGAACTTGGCAAAGCATCACTAGGGGCTTGCAGGCTGGGGAAGCATCCCTGTGATGCTGGGGAAAGCACTTGCTGGATAAGGCTGGAGCTATGTGCAATTTATTCATTATTCTGTGTTGTCTTTGCAGCTGCAGGAATCCATGGACTAATTAGGGTAACCAACAATGATGGAACATGTGATCTGACTAAAGTTTAGGACATGATTATGTGAGGCATCAAGGAAAGGAGTCTCTCAGATTAATCTGGCATGAATTAAAAGTTGGAGTGCTTTATTGTCTCCCTTTTTACTCAATAGTCATCTTTTCAGCTGCAGTATTTGCTTCCTTTAAAGCCATCAGAGTAGTCAGGTTGATAAAGACAGTTTTCTTACTGGCTGTTTATGAAACTGAAGTGTTTGGGTGTGATGGGAGGTGAGGAGGGTGTTTTCATTTTCAGTCAGAGAGATCAAGGTGGGCACCACGATGGCACGATTTGGTGGAAGCGGCTTTGGAAGGAAGGGAGAAGGAAAGGCACGCACTTAGGAAGGGCTGAATTCAAGAGCTTCCTGAAGACTTTGTCTCTTGGGTCTCCTGCTAAAAGCAGCACTGCTACCATTTAAAACCCCATTCTTTGCAGCTGGATTTGAGCATCCATAAAAAATTTATCCCTGCTTTAAGAGATTTCTGCTTTTCTGTCCTCCCCATTGTTAGACAAATTGAAGTGTGCACTCTGAAGGAGTGCGGCGGTGAACTGAGAATTTATTTACTCATTCGATTCTAATATTGAGAGAATCTGCTCTCCCCGTTCAAAGGGTAGAGCAACAATGCGAGTGACATCGGGTCAGCGGCACTTCACAGCTACCTGCGAGATAGAATTGTTCTCCTGGCAGATAGGAAGTGACTGAAACCTCTTTTTCTCATCAATGTCTATTATGATTGATGGCTCTATGGTCACACTGAATATGCCCTTTTTAAATAATTCACAATGTCATCATAGTACTAGTTTATAACTAGCCTGTTATTTTTACCTTTGTTCATTCACTAACAGGAGATTTGATAAATTAAGTCCTATGGATTTGGGGAGCATTAGAACTGATTGAAACATTCATTTTTCTTTCTATTTTCTTTTCTTGTCCTTTTTTTTTTTCCCTTCCCTTACAAGGTAAAGTCTTCCTGTACACAGTAACAAAGATTTTTAAAAAGCCACAAGATTCAAGTATGATAATTGATTAAAAAACAGCTTACAAAATCCGTATCTTCTTGCTGATGACATTAATTAAAATACAAAGAAATCACCAAAATAGCGCTGCTACCTTCGCGTAGCTTGGATTAGAGTTCGACTACTATACAGAGTGCAGTAAGAATGTGTTATAGACATCACAAATGCATATCATAAGTTCAGAATGAGAACTCATCATTAATTGATGCTGAGTATTATTCTTTGATTGTGCTGGACATAGTCCAAAAAAAGGGTGCTCAAATTGTATACCTGAATTATTTTATCATGGTTAATGAGTAAAATACTTAAGAGTGTACTTTGCAAATCAGATTTTATTTGTTTAACTTTGAAATTGGGGCTTAGTAAGTCGTACTAGGTAGTAGTTGAGTATTTGTCATTTCTCACATAATGGTTGAAAGCTGCTAATAATCAGTGGATGATAGCAATAATCATATCGATTTCTTTGCCAGGGCTTTTTAATTAGAAGGTTTTAAACAATATTTACATTGCTTTGATTATTTTTTTGTTAAACAGCTGTAAGTAAACATCTAATTCATGTGATATTTGTGGTTCCCTCTGCTGTCCCATTATCACATCAGGCCTGTCCCAGAGCCTTGTGCCTATTCTATGGGACATCACTAGAAGGCATGAAAGAATGTCAGGGTATTTGCAGGAGGTTCCTGAGCAGGATTAAAAGCTCACAAGAAGCTTTTCTTGATGTAGGAACATAGCCTTTAATGCAAAGGAAATGGAAGAAAGTGGCCTTGGAAGAATAGGGACTCCATCAGTTCAGAAAGGCCAACATTGTCCCCAGAATGGGAGTGCTGCTGCCATTGCTCCTCACCAAACCTTGCTGGGCCAGCTGCCAGGAGCCTTTCTGTGGCTAATATGAATGGGAAAACCTACAAATGCAGTGAATATAGAATAGCTGAGGTCTGTGGAGCTGCTTCTCTCTATGTTTCCTCATTTTACACTTGCTTGTTGCATTGGTACCTTGCCTAGATAGCTTAGGTGTGAGCCTTAGGAGCACCGGTATAGAAAAAAAAGTGTTATTCTTGATGGTTTCCAGAATCAATATATTTAGAGCTTTCTATGTGTGCTGTGAATGAGTCAGGATGCTTTCAAACAGGAGTGGGATTTTTTAAGACTCTGCAGTTATAGTATAGCAAAGTTTTATATATTAAAGCAGAGTAAACTTTTGGAAAGTCACCGAATTTGTGATACCCATTTTCACTGTCTTTTTGGCACAGTCATGGGCAGCCAGCTGGAAACTTCCAAAATGTGCATTCACCCGTGGCTTTACTCTCTCTTTTACTCTGGATTTAGGCTTTGTATGTGGTAAACCCTCAGCAACTCACTAGGGCTGAGCATAGGGATGTTGTTCACTGGGCATGTGGAAAGTTTTCCAGCTTCAGAAGTCACAGGCAGAAGGTCCCTGCCGAGTGCAGATCAGCTTCTCCATCCCTGTGTGCTGCCCTCCCAGAGGATGCTAGGGAAGGGCCTGGGCTCTTGCTTTCTACAGCCATCGCAGGCGGGATGTAGAATGTGGAAGGAGAATGTGGAAGAACTGATGGAGTTAGAAGCTGGTAATTAAGTTTCTGGTGACGCATATGAGATCTTTTGATCTTTGATTTGCTGTTCAAATCTATTCAAGATGCATACACAAAACATCTTGACTTTCCTTAGCTGTGGAGGTTTTTTCTGGTCTTGTTTTGTTTTGAGTTTTGGGGTGTGTTGGTGTTTTGGGTTGGTTTGAGTTTCGTTTGTTTCTTTCTTCTTTGTGTTTGTTTTGGGTTGGTTGTTTTTTTGTTTTTGTTTTTTTTTTTGTTGAGTTTTGTTTGTTCGTTTGTTTTTTTCATCCATAAGGAGCCAAGAAGCCAGCTGCCTCTACAAAGATTCAGATTTCAGAGATCTTCAATGATACCTCGTGGGAGTGGTGATGATGCTCTAGCTCTGCAACTCCCTCTAGGACCTATGGTAGTAATTAATAAGAAGTCAAATTCTCAACTAACTGTGACAAATTGGAAAGCTGTGAATTTGGAGATAAGAGCGAAGGGTCACAGTTTATTTGTAACTGGGTTATTGAATCATAATAAGCACTTACAGCAAAAGCACCATAAAAGAAAATAGTTAAGGTACAAGAACCCAGAGTAATTGGGTTTTCCTACACAAATAAGATCCATGTAGCAAAAGAATTTCCCTTTGAAGGAACAGTTATAAATTTGGGGTCTAGACTTTCCATTAGCCCCTCATCCTTACTAGCCATTGCAAGATAGATAAAATGCATAAAACATCCCCAAGATTTGATATTGTAATCCTATTTTGTTATAACATTATTTCTCAATGTTCCCCAATGTGAGTATAAAAAATAACAAAATTGCAAGATGAAAAATACAACATTTTGCCTCTTTCATGAAAATATAAAAATTAGATTCTTTTTTCTTTCATTTTTTTTTTATTTTTCAATATTTTGTTACTGATTTTATATAATACTAAAATTCCAGTTTTGTGCACCATAGTCTTAGGGAGTTAACCAGAAAAAAAATTAAGGAAATAAGGAATAAAAGTGTAATAAGGAAAATAGTAGTTTATTTTCTGGGGTCATATAGATGAAAGGTGGAGTGTTAATAAAGGTGTAGCAGATAACTGCAAAACTGCTATCAGCTTTAATATATTGCTGGGTTCTTGTTTAATTTTATTTTTCACAAGGATTTAGAAGTTAAACATTACTAATGCATTTTTGCTTAGGTGTATTCATTGAGAGCTATTTACTAGGTCACTTTTAGGAAACTAGCTTGATTCCTGGAAAATTCAGTATCATTTTGAGAGCACCAGTGAACAATGCAAGTCTTCCCATCAGCCATCCTCTACTGGGAAAGTGGAGGAGGAGAGAGGCGGGTTATGATGTTGGCTCTTCCAGCTCTCAGCGAAGCATCGTCCCAACACATCATGGTGCTTGTTTTAGTTTCACAGAAGCCTTTCTGTATTCATCTCCCCTGTTGAATGCATTGCCAGGGTGATTGTTAGTCTGCTTAATCTCTGTTTTATGACTTCAGGTGCTGTTGGGTGCCACCACAGTGTTCAGTCCCCACACAATCTGTCCCAGGGAATTCTCACCCAACTTTCCCATGCCTGCTTCAGCTGCTGTTTTTCCCATGCCTGCATCATCTGCTGTTTTTAGTTGGTTTTCTTTATACAAGCAATCTGGGGGTTGGTTTTTGTACAGTTTGCTCTGCATCATTCCCCTCTCACATCCTGCTCAGCATTACATGGGCAGCAGCCCATAGCCATGGGGCAACCTCAGCTCCTGGCTGGTATGCAGTATAACCGAGGATGATCTACCCCTGGATTTCTCTAGCTTGAAGCCCAGGTAAACCTGGTCCTGATAGGGACCACTTCAGTTCCTGGGAAAATACCAGACTTTCCAAGTATCTATCTGATTACTTTTGGTTTCATTCACATCCCTGCATAGTGTACCTT
>JANHGB010024813.1:40765-53687 GCA_026283785.1 Coracopsis vasa | reverse complement strand
GTACCTGCATCAGGTTTCACAATCAAAGGTTGCCTACGTGAGCAGACACTCTTTCTTTACACCTGATGTGTTTTGATAAAGCCTTTTACTTCAGACCTGTGAAGCCTCTGAGACACCATGCTTGGATAAAAGGAAGAGCAATCAGGGAATTATTTCATACTGTGTTTCCTGCCTTACAGTTATGAGCACAGAGGAAGAGAGAAATAAACCCCTCAATTGTCAAGATAAACAGGACAAGAAGAATTTAGATGCTACCTTCAAATACAAAACAGGACGAGTCTACAAAAGTCATCTTTACACAACAAACTAATTTGATAGATCAGTCAGTAACTTAAGTAGCTTGAGAGAAGAAATCACAAAAACCTTGCCCTCACAGCTTAAATGGCTCAGATGGAAATTTCTCCACTCTATTTCCACACTGCAACCACCTCAGTGAGATCCTCTGCAGGGAATGGGGCCAAGACACAGAGTTTATATAATAACTCAGAAAAGATACTGCAGATCATTTGCTGCTTTTTCCTCAATACTTTTGATTCTGAATGCTCTCTATTTTAAATCTCTGCATGCTTTCCTCCATTCGCCTACAACAAAAAAAACTTAGGAGGCTTTTTGGTGTTCCTACAAATGTTCTTTGCACTCCTACTTCTGCATCACCACAGTCTTTCTTCCAAAGTCTTATTCCTTCAGCAGGAAGTCATACATGTACACACGCAGAGGCACCGATCTGTATACAAGTCCCATGAATGCCAGGCTTTAAACAACTCATTTCCTTAAGAAAAGCCTAGGAATCTATTAACAAGAGCCTCTCCTTCTAATAAAGCCAATATTCTGAAGTTTCTAAATATAAGAATGACCCATCATCATCACTATCTGAAAACAGAGGCATTCAGAAGTTTTAATTAAATAATTATGCATTAACTGGATAAGCTTATAGGTATATAAGTTGTTATATCTAAATTACCTGTCTTTAGAATAAGAAGTTTCAGTGTCCACCAAAATTGTCTATATTTCCATTGCATATTTACCGATGTTTACAGCACAGATCCTAATGAAATGTTTACCAAAGTTCGGGCACATCATCTTAATACCACTACAATCTGGAATATTCCTAAAGGCAGTTTGCACAATGTGAAGCTGGATTTTTCCAAAAGCAAACAGAAGCCACCAAACATTAAGAGAAGATAAGGCCAAGAAAGAAACAAGGTCTCTGAAGTGGAGAATTATTGTTCCTGCCCTGAAACTTTCTCAATGTTTCCAACCCTAACTATTCTATGATTCTATGATTAACTGTGGCCTCTTAATGGTTAGGGCTCTAACTCAGCTCTTACCCAAAAGCTTATTTCAGTATTTGTCTTTCTGAAAACAAAACCAAAAAACTCAAGGCCAGCAGCACAGACAGATAGCACAGAAGCTTCTGGTATGCATTCATAGACCACAATTATTGAACTGAGATGGTCTTGTCAGAACAAGTGATGGGACAAGATTATGCAGCCCAGAAAGCCAACCGTATGCTGGGCTGCCTCAAAAGGAGCAAGGACAGCAGATTAAAGGAGGGGATTTTCTATCCCTACTTGGGTGTCGAGAGATCTCCACCTGAAGTCCTGAGTTCAGCTCTGGGGGCAACAACACAAGAGGGATACAGATCTGCTGGAGCAAGTTCAGAGAAGGGCTATGAAGATGACGATCAGAAGGCTGGAGCGCATCTTCTATGAAGATAGGCTGAGAGAGCTGGGATTGTTCATCCTACAGAAGAGAAGGCTCCAGGGAGACCTTAGAGCAGCCCCCTAAAAGGGCCTACAAGAAAACTAGATAGGGACTTTTTACAAGGACATGTAGTGACAGGACAAGGGGGAATGGCTTTAAAAAGATAGAGGAGAGATTTAGATTAGGTATCAGGAAAAAATTCTTCCCTGTGAGGGTGGTGAGGAGCTGGCACAGGGTGCCCAGAGAAATTGTGGTTGTCCCATCCCTGGCAGCGTTCAAGGCCAGGTTGGACGGGGCTTGGAACAACCTGGTCTAGTGGAAGGCACCCCTGCCCGTGGCAGGGGGTTAGAACTGGATGAGCTTTAAGGTCCCTTCCAGTCCAAACCATTCTATGGTTACCCCACTGCTTGTCACAGTTTGGAATTTTGCTGCAGGAGTACCCAAAAGTACAAATTCTTTTTGAGAATTGAGAGAGAGAGGAAAAAAACCAAAACCAAAAAACCTCTGATAAGTAGAGGTTCTTTATTTTTGGCACTCAGAACTACAACTGCCAAGCAACTGAGAAAATGGCACATGCCAGATGCTGCTACTTCATACTCTTGCAGTTCTCTACACTATGTTTAGTGCACGGTTTAATTTGTTTTCCACTCTAAAAAAGATGGAACTTTGAATGCTGCAGAAAGCCAGTGAAATTTTCCTACTTTTTTCATATACAGAAATAACACTAGTGATTTCTTCAGCTCAGACTGGCTGCAATATCCATTATTGTTACATTTTCTAATGCCCAGTCCAGATGCTCAGTTCCACTACAGTATTTATGAGAAGCAGTACAGGAGCATCACCAAACATGCATATTGCTATATAAACCAAATTCAGTTCTGAGACCACTGACATACTGCTACTCTACAAGTGAAAAAATTCTCCTCTGGTATAAGCATGTCACGGAGCTCTGCACTGTGGCAGAGCAAGGAAATCACTATACTCAGAAAAACCTAGTGTTAAGGTTAGCTGTAGCACAAGGATAATTCATTCTGGAATGCCATCAAATGACAAGCATAGCAGGCAACTAAAGATTCTGAGTAGATTAAACAATACCTGCACTAAACTCACCCTCTGAATATGTGTTGAGTACCACTGTAGTGATACTGAAAATGAAACGTCTCTGCACATCTCATTAGCTTGTTGACAGCCACACACACTGCAACATGCATGGCATTTACGTGGTTTTCTAATGTCATAATATCAAAACTACAAAAAAAGAATTCATGAAATTCAAAAGCTCATTCCTAAACAGATCTGAACTCATTTTTTAACAGACTTAAGAGAGGCAGCAAAGCATCTTTCTGTTCAACATATTATCATTCAATAAAACCTGGCATAATGGGCCAACAGAACTTGTAGTCAGGCACTTATTCTAGTAATGACTGTACCCAGAATCTGTTCCCAGGCAGCTGGGCTGTTTCTCATATTACTCTGAAAAAGACAGGAAAGTTAAAAAAGGAAAAGAAAATGAACAGTACACATGTAGATATGATAATTCAGAAGAAACAAGTGCTAACCAACAGGTAGAATGATGTCCTACAAGACATTCTACAAGACCTTTGCTTCAGAAAAAGCAAAAATGAAGAACCTTAGCCAAAAAAAGGACAAATCCAAAGTTACATCTAAAATTTGTGGAAGTAACTGGTCACTGCCTTTTAAAGCAAACTGCTGCCTAACAGAGGTATCATCAGGACTCTTAAATGCTGGCCACCAACTGCTACAGACTTACCATAGGCACTCCCTTCCAGTCACACATGAAAAGCAGATCCAAGAGCAAGACTTCAAACTAACACAAGGAACACCTGCCCTTTACATACAGGTGTCTTTGCACACACCATTTAGATATTTTAAATATGAAGGAAGAGGCAAAGCATCCCATTGTTTCCCTCATTCTTTCTTTTACTCTCTTCCCCCTTCTCTATGTTTTACCTGGAACTGATCAGATGTACAGGTGCTCATCTCTGGTGATACAGGAGGTGTCTGTCCTATTGAAGCTATTTTTTCTGCTGCAGATATTGGTTTCAAAGGTTCCTTGGTAGGCTCTAACATACCCTAAACAGAGAAATAAATAAAAAAGTAATAAAACACACACACATATATATTCCAAGAACTGCAGATACAAACAAAATAGGAAACACACCACTAGGTAGTACTACCCTCAACTAGGGTATTGGGGGTAACCAATCTCTTGGACACTTTCAGTGAGGGGTACGGAAGGAGATGGGACAGGGAAGAGAATCACTCTGGTTCCTTAGCCATAAGAAACATTTTAGAGCCAGTAATAGAAACCTAAGTGCTTCACTGGAGCTTACTTTCAACTTTCAATAATGTAATTTAAGCTGGAAGAAACAGTTGATGAGGTGATGTCTTCTCCCTGTTGTGTACAGACTATTCTAGAAACAGCAAACGGCCCATCACAAAGGTACAAGTGCATTCATTCCTTTTCAACAATTAAGCAATTCAGAAGAAACAAGTCAAATTATCAGCTTGCAGAATGATTCCAAGAACAGTAATTACTGACATTGATATAAATGCATTAAAAAGCTTTAAGAAAATAATTAAACGACATTTTTAATGTTAAACAAGTGGTCCAAAGATAGATAGCACTACGAAAATGTCTGAAACCTCTGATGTTCCTTAATAAAATTGAGGGTGAGAAAGACTAAAGTTTGTGCCAAGGTGGTTTGCATGCCTCTGTGCAATGAGGTATGAGAAAAGAAACCCCCAAATAAAACCACTGGATTTGCAACCAGCATATTCAAAATTATTTCAGGAAGCCAGCCACCAAGAACAGCTGTTCCACAGATGTTTCTACACCATATTAAGGGAGCTTAGGATTTAACCACCAGTTAAATCAATTCTTTTGGACAGTGGAGAAGCACCTGAAGCAGGGTGGCAATAGGAAGCAGCAAGCCATTTTACTCCTATCATCTTCTCAATCCAGCTTTTTGTGTGCTCAAGTATAGAAAAAAATTTAGAGATAATTAACCAGCAATAACAATTAATTGCAAAAAACAACTGCATGTGTTGCGTACAAACATAGTCTTGCTCACAAACGTGTTACAGGAAGAAAACAGCAATTACTACAAGATGTTTTATCTCTCTGTATCAGAATACCATGCTTACACCCAGAGAAGGACGTGAGCTGACCTTGATGCACCAGAAAATAACAGCTCTAGAAAATGACTGTAGAAGTCACTCTACAAAATTAACCTACAGATTAAATTGGCATAATGTATACCAAAAAACCCCTGTAATCCTTTTATATTCAATTTGTGAATGACAACATAGAAGTGTGTTTGTACGTATATATACACACACACAAGTTTTCTGAAAAAAGAACATATTTATTCTGCTCAGACTAGCAAAAATGGCAAATCTTATCTTCTAAATGTTTTTACAGACACTGCACTCAGTCTGAAACATGGGAATTTCAGAATACTGGCATAAGTGAAAACAGTTGATCTTACTGCACTGGGTTACTTGAGTTTCATTTAATCTACAGAGATCTAAATTATGCTTACTATTTTTATCTAGCACTTGGGGCAACACAACATTACTGGCTATACAATGCTTTTTGTATGCATAAATAGCCTTTTATATATATATTTGGATCCTTTATGAATATGCCAGTAACATTGCAAAGCATTACCGTGCATCATTCTTTACCCAGGGATATTGAGATGCAATCAAGTAATTAACAAGCAGCCTGTGAGAGAAACAGTTGCACAAAGAGGAATGCTTGAGAGCACTAAGAAAACTTCCAACACACATTATATAGAGTATCTTAACTATTGAGCAATACTTTGCCTTCCTTTGAAGCATCTGGTCTTTAGCACCACTGCTTCCCACAAGTGCTGATGTAAATTGATGTTTTGATTAATTTTGATGTTCGTCATTTTTGACAACTATGTAATGATCTAGTTTCTCGTGTCAAGCTCTAGTTGATACTTTTACATCTACACCTTATATTTAGTAGTTAAAATTCAAGAACTTTTTACTGCTGCATACACATTAACAGATTACTTCACTCAGGTTTCTTTTTAGAAAGTGCCTTAAACCAAGCTTAGACTAGCTAGCCCACTTTATTCAATAGTTTGCTTCCTGAAATAAGTAACCCAACACTTTTATTTATAAAGTATCTGCTTGCACACATAATAAAAATTGTGTACCTGATGAGTCTTTTCTAGCATTTTTACTGATGCCTAGCCCATAACCATACTTTAACAATATCCTTCAGCACACTTGGTACCTAATATAGTTTAATATATTTTATTATAGAACATTGTTGGAACTATAGCAAAAAACAACACTAAAAAAGCTTACCAGTCCTGCTGCATACATGGGTACTATAACAGGCTGTTTCTTGTTGCCTGTAAAGAGCTGATAAAACAACAAAACATTTACTAAGAGTTTCCTGTGTCAGTGATGATAATATTTTTTTCAATGTTATATAACTGGTATAAGGTTAGTATCGGAGAATAAATACTATGTTAAATATAACACAATGGGTAAAAACTAATGCAACTTTTAATATTAAAAGGGGTTAGAAAAAGTTGTCAGATGGTCTGTCATGAAAAGCAGTGTTCAATGCAGCTATGCAATTAAGAGACAAGCATTCATACAAAGACTTCCACCTGATTCTACATTTAAAGCAGCTCCACTACATAGAAAACAAGTTTTACAGACAGACTCACAATATTTCTTGTGTCGATTCCCAAGGAGCACAAAAGCTTTTTGTTGCTGTGGGAGCCACCCCACTGGTATCTCAGTCCATATGCCTCATGGATATCCTGCAGCTCTGTCCACACATCCATCAGTTCCCTATACAACCCATCATAAATCAAGTTATCAACAGGAATAACAGCTTCACAGCCTTGAATACTTATTCTAGTTTTTAATGCAAGTGATTTATTATACATTCCAATTAAACTTACACCCAAGCACAATACCCAGGGGAACTAAAACTGCACAGTGTTCTCAGAACAATTTTAGATGAGACTTCTGATTGGAAAATGATGTCCAGAGCAGACAGGACAAGGCCTACTGAGACTTCATCATCACATGAATAAATACAGCGATTTATATCAAATGTGACTAATACGACATATTCTGACTCACTCAGAGACATCACTTAAAAGATGATACGCCGCTGACTAAGTTGATATGCTAAGTGAAATATTCCTGGCATATGTAGTCATTGAAAACAAGCATTCTGCTAGATAACTGATTTTTACATGATAGTTTTTCAAATTGCTTGAAACAAACAACTTATGCTGAATTACTGCTATGTTTTAAGTTCCTAAAGACACATTTCTACTTCCATTTTAAGTGTGCTGCATTGTGGTTTCATACCCAGTATTTGCTAAGGTCTCATCAGTTGTCATCCGCTTTTCACCTGCTTCCAACAAATGATTCAAGGAACTGATTTCTTCTTCAATTTCAAGGACAGGCATGGAAGGAAAACAGACTTCAAATATTCGTTCCAGACGACTTAGTAGTGTTGTCTGTAGTAAAGAGAAAATATTTACGCCAAGTTAACTGCTTTAAAAGACTCCAAAATTATAACAATAAGATGGAAAACAATATATATCTGATATGGAATTTCACTTACCATCAAATATTTAACTGTCAGAGGATCGCAAGACTTTATAAGCACCAAATACAAGCTGCTAGCTACTGAGAAACAGTAACAATCTCGCCCTCTGCAAAGCCAGTTCTTACAGAAAGTCTGGAACAGTTCTATACTAGAGTTAAGAGTCTTTGGTATGATTTAGCACAAAACAAGTGGAACAAGTATTTTGCTACATTTACTTAAGATATGTTAAAGTCTCCAAACCCATATATGCTAAGGGTTTTATCAAACGTATTTTCGGCAAGCTTAGTATTAATCAATATAATTTCTACTCAATGATGATATAGTTCAATCCAAACTTGAGATATAACATTGTTTCAGAAGACAGATTCACTTCTTATAAGGTATATGTAGAGAGAGGTCTCACAAAACAGCCTGACATGGAACATTAGTTCATGATGTGATAGCAACTCTGAAAACAGTAAGGAAAAGCTATTTGTAGTCCTAAAAACCTGTTAGTATCAATGACTGAAATGTAGGAAAACTATAATCTTCAGCTTCATTTTGTATAGCTCATGTGATGGTCAGGTATAATGCAGAAGCCAAGCTAAGGCATTTAAATATTGCTTGTCAAAAAGTATTTGTAAGACTTGTTTTGTACCTTTCCAGCCCAAAACCTGAAGAAATTCCACCCCCTCAACTTAATTCCTAAATTTCTTGCCCCAAAACTTATTTGCCTGGTTTTATACATTACAGATTGCTTATTTAATTAGAAGAATTACTTTCCTCCATGCAATTTCCCCTTCCTCCAATTCATGATTCAGACAGTTAATGCTAAATGCTGTTATCCTTCAGGGGTTATTAGAAAACCTTGGGAGTGTTTCTATCCTAGCCAAGTAACTTAAAAACAAGAACACCACTAACTTTTATTTTAGCTGCATAAGAAGTCAGCTAGACAGCAGCATGGTTTGTATAACCACAACTTTATCAATGTTACTTTCCTCTGACCTTCTTTCTGGTGCCTTGTGTTATAAACTCACATCAAGAGTATGTAAATACAAACACTCAAACTTTGTGGGAAGGCTACAGGAGAGCTACTGATCTACGCTTCACAGTTGTGAGAGACTAGGCAGGATTTCCTGCTTGTCAAAGTAATTGCAACCATGTTTTGATGTTGCCATTACTTCAGCAGCCTTTGAGAGAATGATAACTTAAGCATCTTAGGAAGGCAGACAGGGTTCTTATGTTTCATAATGCATTGTCTCCTGCTTTTCTCTCCACCAGTGTCACCATCTCCGCTGTTGGGTAGAATAGGGCATCAGCAATATAAACAGCACATATCTATACCAATGGTTTCCAGGCATTTTAATTCCACAGCCTGTACTGGGCCTTGGTAGATAAGATTTAATATTCAAAACAAAACAACCTCCTGCCCTCAGAAACCAAACAAAAAATCCTCCCCCCCTCCTTTTTTTTTTTTTGCAAGTATAGTATGCTTACTTCTTCTTTAGTTCTTCTGCATTTCTATATAGACATAGAATTTCAACCTTATTATAGCTCTATGAACTGTCTCACACATCAATGTAGCACTGACATGGAACGCATTTTTTCCCCCTCCAGCTCAACCCATTAACACAGGTAACTGTCAAACTCTTAGCATTTATTAAAAAGTACCAATTGCAAGGTATGATCATGAAAATGAAACTAAAGCCTTTCTTTAATGTACCTGTTTTTTTACCAGAAACACTTTAATCTCTCTTCTTGCTAGAGGAAGAAACACAAGCCTGGCACAAAACCAACACTTCTATCTTTCTAATGTGGAATTCCTCAACAGCCACCTTTCCACTGCTCTGCTGCACTGCACACAGGGCAGTATCCAGCAGCTCAAATATCTGCTTTTCTACTGGGGAAATGGAAAAGAAACTGAGTAGTCAAAAAGTCCCAGAGGCATCGCACGGCGTGTGCTAGTATAGCTATGGCAGCAGAGCCCTCCTGTGGAGATGCAGCATATTCCAGCAGCGACGCTGATTTACAAACATGAACCTCAGACAGAGGGGTTTTGTTACAACTGAAATGATGTCCGTTTCAGAGAAGCAGGGCTGGTAGGTGGAAGCTACATATTTTAATTAGACCAAGCAATACAGCTGGGATAAACCTTTATGGTTCACAATTAAAACTGATCAACATTTCTCATTAGAATTTTTATCTGAAAATTTGCCTGATCTCAATTAAGCAAACTACTGACCATGTACATCAGCAAATATAGGAAACATAACAGTCAAACACTGTATGTTATCAGAATATCTTGATTGTGTATTGGAGTCAGGCTGATGAGTCAGGAACTAGGAACCAAGTCTGTTCAGTCTATGCTGTTTGGCTGGTAACTGCAAAAAGTGGGAAAATGAAGATGCTCACAACATCAGCTCTTCAGTTTTGCTACCTGTGGAAGAAAATCCTGACAGGGACAGCTACCAGGTTCAGTTATTTGCAAAACATCATGTCAAAATGCCACAGTTGTTATACTAGTAAAGGATATGAATGACACAGCATACTTGACTCACTTTTTTTCCTCCTTTTCCTCTTCATTACCTTAGTGGTATATTTTGCCCATAATGAGTGATGTCCTACAATATGTAATTTTCCTTTTAATCATCTCTTAACACCCAATCATTTCAGCCGTACAGTAAGGTACAATACTTGTCACATCACTTGTAGGCTGTTTTGCATTTGTTGACCAGAACCAAGACATCAATTTTTAGGAAGTAAAACTAAATAGTATTCCAGATTCTAACCTAACGTTTCAGCACACCAAAGCACGCTCTACCTAAGTTTTAAACCTTAATATTGCCTACAATATATTGCTTGCCCCTACCACATGAAGAGGTGATGCATACTTCATTTCTGTAATACAGCAGGAATACATATCCCCAGTGAAAAGGGAGAGGCAGATGAAAGGCACTGGCTCATGAAAACAGCAAGGCATCATGTTTCTTGAAAAGGATCAACATTTCAGAACATGCTAGTGACTAAGAATATGCTCGCTTAGGTAATGAAAGAATTAACGGAAAGCTTCTAAGAATCAAGCAGCATCTCAGTCAGCTCCCAGTTTCAAATTTGAGCTTAAGAATTGTGCCAAAATTTCAGGAACAGTTTAATTATAGCTTCTTTACACTTCCCTTCATCTTTTCTACATTTCCAGAAATGCTTAGCCCTTATTTATACACGATGGCGAAGAACGGTTTCCATAGCAAACCAGAGTAATTAATTCTATGTGTGCAAATGGACACAGGGAAGAGCATATAAACACACATTCCCAAGGCAGTGGCAGTGTCCTCAGTGGAAACAGCTGAACATGTTCTAATTGGTAATGAAATCCTGTGGTCACAACTCCCAGGTATAAAGGGCATTACCAAGATTTTGAAATTAGTGTAAATGCCCATCTTCTACAAACCTCAATCTACTGCATGTATAAAATAGACTAAAAAAAGTATTATTTCTGTCATATACAGTAGTGTCATCTCTTTCAGGATGGAAAAAAGGCAGAAAAGAACTCCTCTCCACTTTTCATGTCACTGAAAGCATTTGAAACCCAAGTGCTTTCCATTGTCATTTGAGAAGATTAATTCTTAAAGGCACTTACTGAAGACATGAATGAAGGCTACAGCTGCCATTCTAAAAATTAACTGTTACTCTCCAAACAGTGACAAGCTCAAAGCCCCACAGTTTCTGTGACTACATAGAAGTTTTTGGTAAACACTTAAGTTATGTGGCAATCACCACCTGAAACAATCAAAATATCACAGACCTGGCAGACTTCTAAGTGAGAATGACAACCACAGGATTAGAATTTATCTCCTTGGCAGTTAAAAAGGGGGCAAGATCCAGCCCACAGAGCTGAAAGGCCAAAGTACTTAGTTTGCAGAATTTGTTTTTCTCTTATTTTCCACCACAAGACTATAGAATCAATGAACTCCGTCAACACAGTGAATCTACGCAGGCAACCCAGCACACTAAAATCCTTCTCAGCCGACTCCAGGTCACTTCAACATTGACAGATGCTGCCTTTCCTCAGAGCTATGAAAAGAGAAGATAATAACATACTTGGGCCACACTATAGAAACAGTTGACAGGAATTGCAGTTTTCACCATATGACTGCTGTAATGTTTCTCTTGGTGAAGTTCTGGGGAACTCCATGTACAGGGGTTGTTTGAGGGAAACCCCAAGAGTCTTCTTGCTTCTTTCCACCATGCCAATTACACATGAGCAGTGGAGCAGACACAAGAGCTTCTCCTCAGGCTGGAAGCTGAACAGTGGAGTGGCACTTATCCCTCCTTTTACCCCCACTTTCCATTGGAGGGGACAGCCCCACTTATCTACACTATCTCTCATTTTCCCCACTCTTGGTTACAACCCACAGCATCTCTGCTCTGGCAGCATCCAGAGGTGCTTTAAGAAGGGGAAGAGTTGAAAGCAGGGTATATCTTCAGCCCTCCTTTTTCCTGCTGCCAGGAAAAGAGGCTACAGAGGAAGCAAACTCAAGCTCTGGGCTGGCTGCATCTATCAAACACAAAACTGGAAGATCTAAGAATAAATAAAGCCAGTGTAATAGTTAAATGATTGAGTATATTTAGATATTCAAGTTTTATCTGATAGAAAAACATAAGAAAGGAGACAGAAATGAGCATATGAAGGATGCAAGATGCTAAATGTATAATTTAGGAAAGGAATAAAGTCCATATGGACAAGATCAGCTCCTAGTTAGGATTCAGAAGCCGAGTGAAGTCTCTCAAAAAACAGTAGAACAAAGCTCAGGGGCCAGAAGCCAAGAAAAGAAACTGATTAACCAGAGAGATTTTATGTATTTATTTTAAATCAGGAACCCACTGCTCTGGAGAGTGCCTAACAGAGGTATTTATGACCATTTTAACAAAATAAAGCTGAGGTTAAATGAGAAACTCCCTTTGCTGGGGTTTCTAACAACCAATCTGTATTTTCCAGGAATGCATTTGCTTGTGAGGAGCTAAGTCACCATATACTCCTCTACCTTCACCATATGTGTGTGTGGGTTGGGGAGGGCTTTCTTTTTTTTCCCCCAATTTCTTTTTTTTTTGGGGGGGGAGTTGGTTGGTTTGTGGGGTTTTTTGTTTGTTTGTTGGGGTTTTTTAGGTTTTTTTTTATTTTTTTTAAGAGCTAAACTACATGACTACAGAGTTAACACAGGGGAGCTGAAAAAAGGATTTCAATGGATGCAACTTGCCATGGGGAACATACCAATCAACTTCAGTGGGTCTCAGCATCTTTTGGACTCAAACATTAACTGAACAGTTAACTAAGTCATGGTTTGGGTTGGAAGGAACTATTAACAAAGAATGGTTTGGGTTGGAAGGAACCATTAACAAAGAATGGTTTGGGTTGGAAGGAACTATTAACGAAGAATGGTCTGGGTTGGAAGGAACTATTAACAAAGAATGGTCTGGGTTGGAAGGAACCTTAACAGCTCATCTAGTTACAACCCTCTGCCAGGGGCAGGGACACCTTCCACTAGAGCAGGTTACTCCAAGCCCCATCCAACCTGGCCTTGAACACTGCCAGGGATGGGG
>JANHGB010024813.1:25017-40665 GCA_026283785.1 Coracopsis vasa | reverse complement strand
ACACTGCCAGGGATGGGGCAGCCACAGCTTCTCTGGGCAGCCTGTGCCAGTGTCTCACCTCATAGGGAAAATTGTTTTCTTAATATCTAATCTAAATCTACTTTCTTTCAGTTTAAAGCCATTCCCCCTTGTCCTGTCACTACATCACCTTGTAAAAAGTCCCTCTCCAGACTCCTTGTAGGCCCCTCTAGGTAATGGAAGGCCCTTTTTTTTGGGGGGTGGGTTATAAGTGCACATGAGCAAATAAATACACAAATCACTCAGTTCCTAGCTAAATGAGTGCAGTTTTTAATTTGGAAAGGCTCATGGACTGTTTAAACTAAAAAGCAGCTTTCCTTCCACATAGCAACAACTTACTTCTTTAGCTCTTGTGCAGACTCTGCTTAGCAAAGAAAGCACCTTCTCAAATGCAATGAGAGAAGAGCTGCAGGCAGAAAAAAAACCTGAGTAAAAAAAGAGAAGCTAAGCTTACAATGAACACTAGTTTGTCTTCTCATGATTCAAATGTGATGGTCTTTCTGCACCTCCTTGGAAAAGCAGGTAAATTTAAGATGGTGTCATATATTTCTCACAGGTGAAAAATGGAATTATTTCATTCTTATTACTGCAGGTAATTTATAATGGAAACACTGGTCCTAAACTGAGATTTACAAGCCAGGAAGAGGATACCACAAGAGCTAAAACCCCTCACAAACACAAAATGAGGACTAAGGTTTTTTACAACAATTTAAAGACTTAAAGAAGACAATGACAGTCCTGAATATCCCCAAAACTTTTTTAAACAGTAACTATAAAGATCTTGAGCTCAGCAAAGCAAATTTGAAAATGTAGTGGTTTGAGAAAGAAGAATATGACTTCGCTGGTCTTTTTACTGCTTAATACAAGAGAGTTATAAACCACAGTGAAGTTCAATGTAGAAATGTGAAGCTGTCTCCCTCATTCTTGCTGGAAGGCTTGCACATTTATGCTCCTTCCTGTGAAGAAGGTATCAAATCTTGCATCTTCCATACGCGCAAAGTGCAGTTTAACAGTTGTTTATCTTGACTACATAAAACTTCCCATTTCAGTTGGCCACATCATTATTATCTGGTCATGTTGTACTAACTTCTCAGTCAGGCTCTGAGAGGAAGTACATAAACAGAAACACTAAACCAACCCCCTCCCAAACTATTTTATTTTGTGAGATCCCCATAGCCAGCCTGTTCTGAAATACAACAATTATGGACTACTTTTAATGGTCTGGTTTTTACTGTTATTCAGCTGCACATACTTAAGAATCATGCTATAGATCTATACCCAAACCTTTCCAGACAGATATATTTACACTGCAAGTTTTTACCCAATTGTCTGAACTTAATTTAGCCAACACTATCTTAATTTACCTCAGTGAACCGAGAGGCTGAAGTCTTTATGGTCATAATTACTTTTTTCCAAGAGGATGACTTCATTGATTATCCAAGACAAAGTACTCTCTAAGTGACAGTGATCCAGGGTTTTCTTTGTCTTGATGCTTACTTGTGGCTTAGTAACTGTGCATCACCCAGACTGTCTGATTAATCTGAAGCACTAGAGCCTGTGAGCACAGGCTCTCTAATATGCATAGGATCTTAAAACCCACTTGGAGGACTGTTTGGGTTTCTCTTCCTCCCTTTCCAGTATTTGTTAACTCTCAGCTAAATCAGGTAACAGTTTTGGCCTTCCAACCAAGCCACAATTCATCTCCTCTAGAGATGTCTATGTCTTGAACACAGCTATGCACAGCTGTATTAACCACCCACATGATCACTATAGGTAATAACTGCCCTTGTGCTTTGCTGCCTAAGTCCTATATATATTCTTAATGCACAATACTGCAGAGCAACCCCCTCAGCTGACTAACATTCAACACTATCTCATGGAAAAAGCTGTGCTACAAGCCTTGTATTCCTTATAAACAGAAATTAGTAGTGTGCTATGTGATCACATAAAGAGGATTAATGCATACGGTACAGCACATGTACTTGTTACGTCAGCCAGTTCACCCACTGCTACATCCTACATCAGTTTTAATAAACACAAAGGCACGTCTACAGCTAACACAAACCTGTAGCTATACTGAAACCAACTATTACACATTTTCCAGCTGAAGACAGGCGTTAAATGATTAAGGTATGTGGTACTACTATTATGGGTTCAAATAATAGTCTGTGTATCCGCGTCCATCAGCCTTTGAAACTGGAACCTTTTCTAAGGGGTTGCAAATTCTTTCAGTAGTTTCAACTAAATACCATATACCATGCCCTTTTCTTCTCCCCTCCATGCAGCACTACTGAACAGAAGAGGTCAGCATGTTAACTAATCCTGCATTGCAGGTTGTGTGCAGGATTCAGAGAGTCTAAGACCAAAGGCAAAATAGAAAAGACATAATGATCTTTTTGCCAGTATGAGTCACTATATAAGGTCATTTTTGCGACCTTTTCCCTTTGCTTTCTTCTTTTATAGTCTATATTTTGTAAGAAAAACTGGATCAATTAGTTGAATTCAAGCAAAAGTCTAACTTCTACTTAAACATTATACCAAATCCACAACTTTCTAATCAGTTTGCCAGGCATGTACCTTACAATCAAGGCCACGTTCAGAAAGCACAGAATTTTGCTGCCACCTTCTCATCCAGAAGACACAAACTAAGGAATCAGAAAGGAAAATACGCAAAGACCATTGGCAAGGGACCTTGAGCTACTGGTAAGTAACTGTCCCTTCATGGTGCATTCTGGATGGGTAAAAATTAAACAGTAATGCTGTTGGCTAAGTATACAAAAGCAGAAAACTGAAAAATAAAGAATTACATTAGGATCACTCTGTTCATACACCATTCAAAATTATTTCACTACTACAATAGAGTGACTCTTCCAGCCTCAACGTCACAGATCAAGTACATGTAGTATCTTGTAAATGATTCCAGTGCACCTTTAGCCTAAGCTGAGGTCTCAACTTTCACATCTATCTCAAGTGTCTAACACATGCAGTATTTCCTCTCTTGCACCACCTGCCCCCTTTAAGCTGTTACAGCATGTGGTTTTTAGATCTGGCAGCACTACATTGATGCAAGTAATATACTGCTCCCTATCCTTTTCTGGTTAGGGTAAAAATACCTCTGTTCTCTTACCGATCTCTACCTTTATTTTGCATGCAAGAGTTTCTGCTTTTGCATCACACAGCTCCAGAATAATCCACGGGAAACAGAAGATCAGCAAATTCTTTAAAAAGCTGTATTTTGTGGTTTGACCTCAGTGACATTCTCATAAAGTAAGGAAGCCAATCAAAATCTGAGTTTAGTTTTACTAAGGTTCTGCACTCAAAAGTACTGGGACTATCTGCTGGTTTATGTTGACTCAACTAATCTGAATGCTTCGAATTGTGTGGCTCAACAGAAGAAAACCAGGATTACTACTTAAGATTAAAACAAAGCATTTTTTAAAGTATAAAAAAGGTTCAATAGATCCTTCCAAAACTTAAAGCACTTACAGAACAAAAATTATGCTTTGAAAATGTGTAACTATTGTTTTTAAGAGTTAACAGGAAAAAAATATAGCAACTAACTGTCATTGCAAGGCTAAGGAAACTATTGCAACAGAGAAAACACATCCAGCTCAACTTCCTCTACAGCTCACTTGTGTAAAACATTCTCTGACTTGCATTTCCTCACTGGCAGGGGAGGCAGAACCTCACCTTGTAGCCAAAGAAAGGAATGAAAAATTATTTAAGTCTTAAACCATGCTTTGCAATCTAACCAAAGTACTGTGACACTTCACGACAGATCATGGAAGAGCATCCACTGTAACTTGGCTTTTATCTATTGTTAAGGAAGACTCAGGGAGGTGGAAAAAGAAAATAAATTACAGAACCTCCGAAGGTTCTGCTTTTATAAACAATTACTTTCAAAAGTGTTTTCTATTGAAACTCCATCATAAAATTGTGGACAGTTACAAGCATATGAAGTCTTCAGACTATCCCTTAATAGCATGAGTAACTAGCAAAATGGACGATTCACTGAAATCATCTCCCTATCCCATTTCTTTGTCAGATTCTGGACAGCCTTTCAAGTGGCAACAGGGAAAATTTAGAAAAATTGCACTAATGACCTTTGTACTCTCTAATTTTATGGGTGAATGACCAACAGAATAGATAACAACAGACTTGTGTTTGCAACTTGAGAAATGGACCCACACATTCAGGTGAGGATGAGTAAGGATTTGCACAGGCACAGAAATCCACCTGCAGGCTCACTCGTGAGCCTTTCTTGGGCTCATGAAGCCACTCTGAAATTTGGTGTGTCACTCACTGCACAAACCTGCAAGCAGGAATTGCCAGGAGCTGAGGCTCACACCTTTTAACGTGACAAGAAATCAGCGCTAAGTCCTCAAACACTGCATTCCATTTGCTGATGCTTGCAAAGATCCAGCTGGCACAACCTTCTTCTGAAAAGCCATTTCACTTGTCACTGGTAGGAAACAGGAAGAGGCAGGAAAGTCACCAAGCCTACACGAGGTCCTAAAAGAAAGGACTTACCTCATTTCCTTTTATTGCTAGAGAAGATTCAAACCTTTCAGACACATATTACCACTAACAGCCTTTATTGCTGGTGTTGCCACACACTTCAGAAAGACAGAGCATACTCTAAACTACTCACACAGGATGATGTGATTGAAAGGAAATATTGAAGAGAATTTAAAACTCAAATTGTTGTTCTGAGTTTTGAAAAACTAATATTAAATACTTTGTAAAAAAATGATCTATGTATGAACAGGCACAGACCTCAAAGATAACTGGTGAAAAGAATTAATACATACTTAGCAACTACGTTGGAAAATCTGGCAGGGGGGGTAAAGAGGAGAAACCTATCTACTTCACCATCCCTGAAACTCCTAACTAGAAATACCAGCAGCTTTAACAAGTTACCAATTCCTGTATTTGTGATGTTGCTATAATGTAGAGCTTCCCACAACTAATGTACAACAGAAACTTATTTTCAAGTATCTTTTAAATTATTAACTTTCCAGGACTTGGAATACCAGGGACAGAACTCCATAGGTCATGCTTTATCCAGCTCTCTGCAAATAAGTGCAGCTATTTACAAATCATCATCTTTTATCAGATTTTTAAAACATGATAAAAAATGCTGATGAAAAATCTTGGGAATCAGTAATTTCATCTTCCAGTCACACACTGTTTTGTGAAGAGGCAACACCAGTATCACCTCAAAAGGCAATAAACTATAAAAGCAAAGGAAGAACTATCCCAGGCTCTGAAATGTTTATGATGGCTTATTCCTTTGATTAGTTTATGTAAAGGACCACATGTAATCACCAAGACAAATGCATACAAGTTCCAGCATTCCCCACTCATTTTTCTGCAGGAAGTAACAGTGCATAAGACAGAGGATGCAAACACAGCACACTATTTCATACCAGCTCATTTCATCCACCAAATTAAATCTCTCCCACAAGACAAACAAGGACTACTCAAATACTTGTTGCATGCAGAAGCAGGAACCAGGAAGAAAGGTATGCACAAGAGAACAAAACTGAATGAAATCAAGAACACCCTTACCTGAACTGAAGGCGCTGGCTCTTGAAATTGCTTACTGGTAGTTCCTTGGGAAGATGCTAAAGCAAAACTGTCAGTCTTGTGTAATACTGGACCATCAATCCTGGCAGATGCATCTGTCCTATGTGACTGCCACGTCTCTTTTCTGTGATGAGATTCACCAGCTTGCTCATCTCCAAAGGCAGCCCAAGAACAGCTGTCTTTTTGTTCATCTTCAAAAGCATTCCAGTCCGTAGCCTGGTTACAACCTGCTGAACTAAAGTCCGCAAAGTCGTCACAGTCCTGAAAAGCAACACTCTCATCTTGAGGTTTTGGCACTGAATCAAAGTCTCCAAATTCACTGTCATCACCATTTTCTACCTCAGTAGTATGCTGGAAGTCTAAGCCAGAAGTTTTACTGGTAGTAGCACATTCTAAAGTGTCAGCAGTCTGATTTAGTTCAGCATGCTCCAACCTTGCTGGCTGCTGAGAAACAGTACTTGTGTCCCTGAATTCACCAAATTCATCATTAGGTTCGCTAGTATGTGCAGGCTGTTTGGAAGGTCCTTCTAGATCTAGAGCATTTGATTCTTGGGCATTATTGAAGGTGGGAGATGCACTGCTGACTGAGCCAAAATCACCAAAATCATCATCATCATGCGTGTTGCTGCAACCTACTACTTCAGTACTACTTCCACCATTCTTAAGATCTTCAAAATCATCCAGTTTTTCTCCTGCAAGATCACAGCTTAGGCTTTGGATCTTATCAACCTTGATGCACTCTGCTCCTGAAGAGTCATCAGGCCTAGTAAGATCTTTGCCATTCTCTGTGCCATGCTGTCTTCTCCTTCCACTGTGTTCTCCATTTTCAGTAGTGCATATTGAACTTCCAGTTACTAGAGATTTACTAGAAACTGCAAATTCATTATCTTCCAGTGCTGAGGGACCCTGTTCACAACTAATTTCTGAAATGCAGACTTCTTCAATATGAGTTACTCTGTTTATTCTGTTGTTCTCCTGAATGCTCAGAGAGTCTCTTTCATGAAGAACGCTGCATATTGTAGTTCCTGTTCCCTCTAAATGGATTGGCTTTTTGCTTGAGAATGAAGCAAAATCTGCAAAGTCTTCACCTGAGCTAGGCATTGAGTTCAAATTTTGCTCAGTGCTATGGGTGCTAACAGTTTTCAGTCCCTTTGAGTCACCAATGCTGTCTAGATCTTCTGTTCCCTGAGGATTTGCAGGGTCTGATGCTGCAAATCCGTTTGTTAGAATCTCTAGACATGGAATTTTCTCACCATTACAAGCATCTATTTGCTCATCCTGGCTCTCAACTGCTATACCAGAAGAAAAGCCCTCTGATTTCCCAGTGTTGTCTCTCTGTTCCCCTCTTTTACTTACATCTTCTAAAGCAGTACCTGAAGTTCTAAACTTGGGTTTTTCTTTGCTGGTATTAGTAGCTGGCATATCAGAAAGTTCCTTAGTAAGAGTAGGAAGCTCTGCAACGCAGTCTTTAACATTTTTAACAGATGTGAAAGTTGCAATGCTAGCTACATTGTCAGAATAATCATGGAGTGGGATGAAATGATTTGTGGGTATAAACTCTTCCTTTGGATGACCGTAGTCTGGTGTATCAAAATCAGGAAAAGCTACTCCAGCAGTGCTTACACCAGAAAATCCTCCAAATTCATCTTCATCATCATCATCAGCTCCATTGTCTAGTGGTGGAGGGGATGAGGAGTACATTCGAATAATATCTGGTTCCATTGTTTAGTTCCACTTCAAGTTAATGTATTTCTATAACAGTGAGACAAAGAAGTATATTAGAATTTGGCTAGCTTTTATCATTCATATTTTTCTGTTTCATGTTTTGTTTTACAAGTTTGCATATGTCAATGTCTATATTAGATATGAGAAAGGAACATTCCCAAAACCCATCTTCTAACCAATTCTTTTGTTTTAGAAATCACAGAGAATCTACTGGGGACAGTTCACATCTCTTGTAAACTACTACATGATCATATCCTCAGCAGACAGTGCCAAAATGCCAGAACACAAATCACATTTGCCTTGAGCCATTGTGCACCACAGCCAATTAAACTCAGTTTTAACCCACCAGTTCTCTACCTCCCATCACAAGCAATTCATAAAATACCCAATGACCCTGGGTCCATCTTTTGCCATGCTCATTTGTGCGCTCAGCTTGCTGCATGACAGAAACTACGCCACTCGACAGACTATGTCACAACATTCATGTACACAAGGCACCTTCAGTAGCACCAAAGACTTTGAAAGATGTTTCCATAAGTTTTGAGACTGTGAATGAGTGAAGAGAGGAACTGCTGTTATAATCATTAGCTATGATATGCTGCTCTACTGTTTAAGTTTCTTTTTACTAATTCACAGTGTCCCTGTTCTTTGGATTTAATAACTGCAAGCCAATGCGCTGTCTCCACAGCTGCTGCCGCCAGCCTGCTTTTGTCTTATAAACCACCAGTTGGGAACAAGCACCAGCAAAGCCTAGAGCAAAATAAACTTCATCAAAGCTTCTTCTCAAAAGCAGAAAGGAGCAAGATTATCCATAAAATATTTAAACACAAATCACCAAATCACAGGAAGGAAAAAAAAGGAGAACTTTTTCCCATGGCCTAGATAGAAACAGATTAAGGACTCCATCTTAACACTGCAAACCACTACAGTAACAAGCAAGGCATGGATGGAAAGCCTTCCTTTCTAAGGAGTGATCTTGATATTTTTTTGATATTGTGTGTAATTAATGAAACGATAACTAGATTTAGATTCACAATTGTACATATCACTTCACTAGTTCATATCGCAAGAGGCCCTTAAAGGGAGAGCTATGGCCAAGTTCTTTCCATTTCGAATGACACTTGTCATGAATATAAAGTGTAACATACCAAGCATTATCTACAGGAAGAGTGGAAACAAGCTATACATATTAGTAAATATTTGAATTTCTAACCACCAGAATAAGTGCAGACTTTACAGTAGTAGTTCTGAAACACAGATAAAATACAAACGTTAACTTCAGCATCTTTATCAAACACTTTGTACACACACCTAAACGACAGCACACAAAGGGTGTAACAACAACAAATGAAGCTCTGCACAACATACCACAGTGCTTGAGCCAAACAACTCTTGGTATTTGCTAGGGAAGGTATTTTGCAGTTATAAAAGAACATCATGCTTATCAGATGAAACCATGAAGTAATTTGTAACAACCCATGCAGACTGAAGAAGGCTGAAAAGGAATTTTGTTTAGAATAAAAAATAAGTTGTCAACAAGCTCCCACATAGGCTTACTCAGCAGCAGCTGCTTAATAAAGTATTTGAGAGAAGAGCTTCCCTCTCATCTCAGAGGTCTCATCTCTCCAGCGCACTCTCTCTTTTACAGTAAGATCTAGCAATTGCTGTTTAATGTACACACCCATGTAAAGATCCTTTCAGAGATGTCTGTAGAGCACGACTTTGTGTTCACATACAGATTACCCCAACCTGTTTAGCTTCCAAGCCTCTGGGCTTTCAATCCAGCAAATAGAATAATAGCATTTCTTCTTTATAAGTACCAGAGCAACTATTCCTTTTTTATATCCAAATTTCCAAGATCTACTGTGGTCAGCCATCAACACTAAGATTAAACACCCAGTATATCCAAACTACAACTGCCTTCTGAATGGTTTACTGCAGTCAAAGATCCATATGCTATACATAAAGATAAGCCCTCGTAGGTGGAAGTGCTGGTTTAGTTCTTTTGTAGAAGACAGACTGGTTAGGTAGATATTGGTATATATGAACTGTGTTCATCTCAAGGCACCGTATCTTGGTGATAGCACTATTTAAAGCTACAGGGGAGCTGGTTAAACAGTAAATGGTATTATGGCTGGAATTCATGACTCCTAGCATCATGAATCAGTAGCTCTTTAGTAACACACTGACATTTAGGAGAAAGAACAGAGAAAACTGCACCAATTGGGATGGGATTCACTCTCCCCTTCCAATTCCTGGAAAAAGGAAAGGATTTATTGGGGTTCTTTTTAATAAAAACAAGTGTTCTTATTTGGTTATATAAAAAAATAACCATCCCCTGTAACTAAATTTGCTTTCACAAGTCTCTACTTGAATCTCAGTAGACAACAGCATAAACTTATTGTTAAACCTCCTGAAATTTAACAAGACACACCTACCTGGAAAATTTAGTCAACACAATATTTATCATGTTATCCCATGTGACAAAAGCTGAAGAGACCATAAAAGCAAGAAACTAGTTCTTGAATCAAACAAAAAAAACCCTCAGCACTATTTCAAGTATATTATATACATATATATTTTTTTTTTCCCAAGACTGGATATAAGCCTTTATCATCCCAGAAGAAACAGAAGGCTGAATAGAAACAATGAAATGGCTGGAAAAAAGGAAGGTGAAAATGAGAATCCTACTAAAAACACGTCGATTGGCTTCTGGGGAGGGTAGGATAAGCAGATCCTTGTACTGCTTATCCCACCAAGTACTATGTACATAGACAAAGTACTATGATTGAAGCCACTGCAATCTCAACAATTTAATCATATGATTAAGTGGCTTATTATTTGTTAAGAAGAGAGGTACAATCCCTTTAAAACATGTCTAAAGCCATTTAAAAAGAAAATATTTTAATATGTTGATTTACAGTGTGTTGGTTTACATTGGAAAGAAAAAGCCATATAACTAAACCCAGAGAAGCAGAAAGTCAAATACTAAATACTCCAATTACTCTCTAACATGTAGCCTATAAAACATTACATGCTTGAGAAAGTCAAATGCTTGTGGGCCGATACAAGTTAGAGCTAGAAAGCTAACACATACGATTTTGAAAACGAGATTTCAGAAGTCTACAAGACCCATTTCTGAGGCTTTCAGTGCAGTACGAGTAGTAAAGATTCAAGTTTAACACCAAAGTGAATATATATGATACAAATGCATACATAAAATACAGATACGTATCAGAAATGTCTTCTTTTGAAACAGAATAATCAAGTCATACAAGTAACTATAGTCATGTAAAAAGGACACTAAATCTAGGTAGACCAGCCTTCTCTTTCCCAGAAACCTTATCTGTATTGATAAGAAGTCATTAGAAAGGGAGGGAAAAGCAAAGACAGAAGCAATCTCAAATTTATTTCCAACTGGCAAGCATATAAACCTACAGCCCTGCACACACATAGTGACAAAGTAGTTTTGCTGGTTCAGGAATAACACAAATCCACATTGTACTCCCACAGCCTAAAGTTTTCTAAAGTCTTGGAAAGTTCTTTGATCAGCTGCAACTATTTGCTTGGCTAAGAAGCACTGCCAGCTCAGCAGCCCATCTAGATTACCACAGCTTTATGGATAAGGAATTAGATGCAGGAGGATGCTGATGAGCCTCCTAACTCATGCATTATACAGAATTACAGAATCACAGTTGGAAATGACCTCTAGTCCAATCCCCTGCCAAGACTGGGCCACCCAGAGCAGGTTACACAGGAATGTGTACAGGAGGGTTCTGAATGTCTCCAGAGAGGGAAGACTCCACAGTCTCCCTGGGCCGCCTGTTCCAGTGCTCTGCCACCCTGAAGAAAGAAGTTTTTCCTCATGTTGAGGTGGAGCTCCCGGTATTGTTAGTTTATGGCCCTTGCTCCTTGTCCTGTCACTGAGCACCACTGAAAAGAGTCTAGCACCATCCTCTTGGCACCAACCTTTGAGATACTTATATGCATTAAATGAGATGCTCTCTCAGTCTTCTCCAGACTAAGCATCCTGCAATCTCTCCTTATAAGAGAGATGCTCCAGACCCCTGATCACCCTTGTGGCCTCTGCTGAACCCTCTCCAATAGCTCCTTGACTGTCTTGTACTGAGGAGCCTGGAAGTGGACACAGTACTCCTGATGTGGCCAATATTACCTAAACTAATATGCTAACACTATGAATCCAAGGCCTCAAAGAAAGCTTCTGAACTTTTCTATTAAAAAGAAAATTTGTCTGTATGTTTCACCAAAAGCATGTGTTTTATTTTTAAGTCTAGTCTTTTCAGATTTATAGGCTTGTGTAACTTGATTTTCACTTGAGTCATTTGAAATATCACATTCAGTTCTGCATTAGTAACTGCTTCACAACTTGATATCAGAAGATCTCATGCAAGAAATGCAGGTTAAGAATTAATTCCTGTTAACACTGGACATAAGTCCATATCCATCCTAGCAACTCTACCTATTTTTTTTAACCATTTACTGTATTATCTTAGCATTAGCTAAAACCAAAACAATAGAGTTCAGAAAATCCTTAGAGGTAACAATGTTCTAAAAAAACAATCCCAAGATGCAGCATTCAGAAAGCAAACTGAGTAACATGAGAGCAGCAAGCATCACAGTCAAAGGCAATTTACCCACAAGACTCCTTTTCTTTGCACTTAACACAAAAAAGGGAGGCAAGGAACAAGAACAGCAGGGACAAACAGAGGACAAAGATAATGTGAAGAGACTCCATGGGGGCTGAGGCAGACTGTCAAAGCCCAATCAAATATGTAGCAAGATCTCTGACCACCTAAAATTTTTCTCTCCTGCAACTTCGGCCATAAAAAAGAAGAAACTTCCTTCAATTTTTCATTTCAAAGCACTTTTAAAACATCACAGGGATCATTTACACAGCAGTAGTCCAGTAGCACAATGCTCTGCTCCAGAAATGTTTCAGTAACACTTGCCAAAACAGGATCTACAAGGAACATTAATTGTGCATTTAAAAATCTGATCATAGGTTTCATGGTCTACTACACGTTTAATCAGTTTAACTCACAAGAACCAACTACATAATCAATTGTATGTTAACTTGTGTATATTTTTTTTTAAATGGCATCTATTACCAATGATGTTACAGCTGTATTTTAAAAGTTGAAGTAAAAGAGCTCCAAAATGCGTGAATCTGTATTGTATACGAGTGTAAGATTGTTACATTAACACAATTTAACTGCTGGTTACTCGAAAGAATACCATACTCAAAGTGTAACAGAAGCAAAAAAGTAATTTGAGAATTCCCCTTCCCCTTGACTAACTAATTAGTGATAATTCTTTTTTTTTTAAAACAGGGCACAATCCCAATTCTACTTGCAGTATAAGAACATGGGAATTTTTTGCCTTGATATAGTTTCTTCAGAAAGAATTTCATTACGATCCCCTTTCTTGACTTCCAAAAATGTTCTACCTGCCAACCATAAACTATTGAACCTAATTCATCTACTGGAACATTAAGATTATGAAAACCCACAAGTCTGACAGAACAACTTTGTCGATTCTTTTACTTAATCCGTGCTTCATCTGGCATCTCAGATGGGGTCTTATACCCTACTCAGACATACTCTTGCTCCAAGCACTAGGCTATATAAGTTTGTAAGCCTGGTATTTCAAGTAATTAACCCAAACTGTGATTTAACTCAAAGTAGAATTTGCACAAATCTATAATCAATATGCAGATTATTTATCTTCCCCAGATTTCTGAGGGAATTGAATCCCAAATTTAGAAGTCAGCTTTGAATTTAACATGCAACTCTCACATTTATTATATTTAAACACTCTTGAAACATGCTAATTTTAAGGAAATAGAACTCGCCAATTTTTCAGAACACAGCGTATAGTTAGGATTCTTCTTTGGGAGGAATTTTCAACAGTTTTTACTTACACATAATAAAGCAGCTACTTCTATGATTCATAATACACAACAGCCCAGGTTTATGGCAGCAGACCTTACCCCTTGAAGTGCAGAATCTGACAGAGTTTAAGTGTTCGTGTTTAAACTGAATTATTTTAGCTACAACCACGGATTTATGTTGACAAGTGTCAGCTAATTTTTCAGATCACAATAGTTTAATATTAGACTGATGATGGATTTACATCAATTCCTTATGACATGCAGTTGCTCAAGATTTTTCAGGAAAAAACTGTTAAAGAATTGTGTCTGTTTCAGATGTCATTTTCTTCAGTCTACTTATTTTTTAAAGCTGAAAACACTGATGAACTTCTTTCTTCCATGTTTCTTTATATTTATACTTCAATATTCATTATGAAGGAAATTCACAAATTTAATTATTATTAACTGTTGAAGTCATACTATAAATGTAATTCACAAGTACACTTACAAGTATATACTGACATTTTACTTTAAAGAAAAAAAAACCAACAACCTGCTGATTGTAATCGGTAAGATTCAGTTATGTTATTGCAGCTCTTGGTTTAAACCATTTAAGAATGTAACTCAGGTTAATTTAAAACACCTAGAAGAACAGAGAAAGCAGAAATAACTAATGCTGCAAAAGGTAAAAAGTAGTAGTTAACTTCTGATAGGGCAAGGATTTGAAACAACAAAACGCATACCATTCTATCTCAAGTCACTAACCAGGTTTCTAAAGCATTTACTATCAAACCAGGGTATCTTAGTTCATTTCAGTAAATAGGGAACAATAACTACTTGCCTCACGCACACATCACATCCTTGTTCATTACCTTTTGTAGAATAATAGTAACATTCTAACAAAGACATGGCAGCAAAGAGAACAATGTGATTACACAAAAGCAGGTATAAATAGTTCCTTCTCTATGTATCTTCTAAGGCAGACTTGAAATGGCATGTCTGGCTCTTACATAAGACCTAAAAACCTGGGAGGCCACAAAGAGTATCTCTCAAGAAATATACGAGGCACGTAAATTCAAAAGAAGAAACTTCTTGTGGAGCAGAACATTCCCTTTAACTTAAGATGAACATTAGTAAAACAATGGATAACCTCTCAGCTGTGGATTACTCTGTAAGCAAAGCTGAGTTAAGCAACCCATCACTTAGAGCATAAAGAAAACAAGATAATCAGAAATGGCATGATCAAGATCTCCATGACAGAAGCTATAATGCTACTGAAATGCCCTAAAGTAAAAGTCTCGCAGTGGCAAGGAGATTGATTTAAGTCATTAGCTGCTAGCATCTGATTTTTCCAAGAACATTTAACTCTTCTACTGCAAGGGAATTCCTCAAGCAGATACCAAAAATACCTCAGTGAGGACCAGATTTAGAATTCTCAGTACAGCAAAATGTTGGCTTCCATCAGGAAAAGCTGTCCTCTTCTATTATAACTTCTTTTCATTGGCTTATGAACAAAGGAAAATGGATTTACAGTCTTTCTGCATTTCAGAACTTATTTCTAGAAGGCCCACTGTAAAGGAGGAGAGCCTGTCTGTTAAAATAGCATTTCTACAACCCCAAACCACTCTAGACAACAGAGAGTCACTGTCCAGGCTGAAGTTGATATGTTCTTAAATTGGTTTAATAAGCTTACTTTTATTTGGAATAAGTCACCAGCAAACAAAATACAGCAAGAAAATGTTTCCTTCATAAAGCCTCCAAGAAATCAATGTTTTTGATTTTGAAGGTAATGCTGTTACAGCCAGAAGGCCCATTACCCAAAGTATGAGTTTCACTTTTTTTTCTTGCTTGGACATATGAGTTGAGAAAAACAGTGTTCTCCAGTTCCAGTAAAGGAAATGTATCTAAGCCTTATTTCTCATTACCCAACACTTGGAATTAATCAATACCACTGTACATTATTGTGGTTTCAACAAACACCAAATGTGCTAGACACCTTCTATTAAAAGGTGTTGTATGTAAAATGAACATTAAAGAAACCAAACTCAAGAGACTGCCTTCAGGATTCAGGTACTTATCTCAGGCAGCTCATTCTTCCTGTCCTCCTGACCTCCCCAGGCTGGCGGTAAACACCAGACATCCTCAGAGGATCCAGCCTATGCAAGACTCAAACCTTTGACAGTGTTCTTCTTCTTATTATTGCTGACAGTACAGGAAGACCAAGTTAGGTGGCACAAACATGAAATTCAAACAGATCGGGGATATAGACATCTTCCTGATTAGATTATATGAGGAAGGAATCAAACAAACTTTCAGTATATGTGCTGTTTCATTTATCATAGGATGGTTTGGATTAGAAGAGACCTTAAAGATCACCTGGTTCCAAGCCACCCACCATGAGCAGGGACACCTTCCACTAGACCAGG
>JANHGB010024808.1:0-49458 GCA_026283785.1 Coracopsis vasa | reverse complement strand
TTGGGGGGGGGGGAGAAAAGACAAAAAGTAAAGGAAAAAAGTGCAGTTTGACAAGGATGAGACTGTACTTTTCACTCTACCACATGTAGACTTAAACAAGCGTTTTGGTTTTGGGAGGTATCTGAGTCATCCTGAGTTTCAGATACTGTGAATCCCCAAAGAAACATTTTACTAGCTTATTAATGTGATCAGTCTGCCTGTGAATAGACAGGGCACATTTCTTGCCCTGTTATGGTTCTGAAACTTGTAACTGTCTTGATATTCTGAATGTTTTTTTTAAGTTTTAACAAGTTTGTGGTTACATAAAACATTATTAATAATGATATAAAAAATACTGTCTGTGTTTCTGTTTCCAGTCTTACACTGATGAAAATTAAAGTATTTGTAAATCCCAGGAATTTTTGGCAACTTCTTGCTGTCTAGATGTAACATGCTGTTCAACAAAATGCTTTAAAAAGCCTAATTCATTTAGTTAGGAGACTTTCAGATGTCCTGAGGTTTTAATCTTGGGGGACCATTTCAGACTTCTACCACCACTTAAGGTTTTGAGTAGGCACTGTCAGATTATCACAATAGATGAGGTTTTGCAGTGTTTTTTTTTTTTTTATTCAGGTTTTACTTTTCTTTACATTGCCTTAGGGACATAAGTATAACATTTTGGAAGGAGCCAGCATCATCTAATTTTGAAAATGCTATTGCTGGTTATAAAGAGACAGCCTTTTGGTTAAATATGACTTCTTTACCTGTTTTTCATCATCTATGTAATTAAGTTTGCCTAAGGTTGACTATTAATTGGGAACTGTCTTGCACCCCTCAAGAATAGACTGATTGTTAGTCATGCATGGTTTTGCTGGTGTTACAGCCAGTCTGTGTGGACTTTTCTGTCTGTGTTTAGAGTGTCTCTTCTGAGGTTCTGTGAGGTGTCTTGCTTTACAAACTGTCACTTGCTTTACTGCCTTTTTCCTGATGTTCTCATCATAGCCTGTTAATGTAGTTGGAAGGATAAGTATCAGTGATCAACCTTAGTTTTAACTGAACAAGTCATGCATGTTTCCATTTCAACCATTGGTCTTATTGAAATAGACTTAAGAATATTATGGTGCTTAGATTAGTTTTCCTGTAATGGACGTTGGCTGATAGTAGTTCCGTGCCTGGGATACCTTCTCATCTTGCCAAAGCCAAGGAAACAAAGTTGTTGGGAATTGTTCTTCTACAATGTTGGTCACTGAGTGTTGCTAAGACGGAACTTCAATTTATGTTGGTTTACAGCTCAGTTCTAAGCTTCCTTCTTATCTTACAGTGACAACAGAGTGTGTGGTATAAAAGGATGGTGCTTCATTCTTAATTAAAGCTTACTTACATAAGCTGTAGATACAGAGAAGGCTGTGAATTAGCCCTGCTGGTGTGTGCTGTGTTTTATGAAATCTATGCTCAAAATCAGAACAAGTGTAATGTTATAAGATTTTCATCATTTAGCATGTCAGAAAGAGAAGGCCTTTTAGTTGTAAACACCTGAGTCCCTTTTTTAGGCAGTAGTACTTGAGTGACTAACACTGAAATGTGTTTTTTCAGTACATCTCATGCTTTCTCTTGATAGATTGATTTGATTCTTACTTGCCCTTCATTCATTTTACACAAAGAAAAGACAATCCACTTTTAACCTTTTAACGCTTCCTGTTGCTTATCTGGTAACTTCATGTTTTCAGCACATATCATATGGTAGTTTAGGAACATGTCTCTGAAGAGGGCCTCTACTCAGTCAGCCTTGTGCTGCTGCTGTTTGGGCTGAGGGCTATAGCTGTCAGTAGACGTACCCGCCATGTGTGCAGCCAGGCCCCCAGGAACTGAATTTCATCTTCCGTTTTTATTGCCCCATGTCCTGTGGTCTGTTATTCTTCACAGCCAGTCTTTGTTTCTACTGCTTTACTAGTGCCAAGAAACTTGGTTTCCATATTACTCACCTACTTTACTGGATCATTTATGAGTAAGTGAAACAGCACAGGCCTTAGCACAAATCCCAGCAAAACTCCACTGGTGAAATACTGCTGTGAAAACAATTCATTCATATCCCTTGTTTCTTGGGTATTCTTCCTTCAACCCTGTGTTGAGGTGACCTTGCTGGAAGTATTTTGGGAATTTAATTAGATTGTACCCGTGGATTGAATCTTGCCTATGTTCTTGTTGGCCACTTAAAAGAACTGTTAGGCAGTAGTGCACAGAAGGAGTTTTTCCCGATCTGATTTCCCAACTGACGATCCACACATTGACATTTAGGGAAAAAAAAAATTGCAGTAGCTTCTGCAGCTCTCTATTTGAAAAGCTGTACGTATATATTTGTTTGCCACAGTTCTCAAAAAATTAGTTACTAAGGTCCAAAATATGAGCAGGACTGAATCTGAATTCATGTTCTCTCTGCTACTGGGATTCAAACTTTTGGAGCTGAGGATTTTTGACAAAGGGTACATGGGCAAAACTATTTGGACAGATTTATTTATTTATTTTTTTTAATGCATTTCCTAGATTTTTGTAACGCATTTCTCTCTGTTGTTTATATCCTTGGAAATTTCCATCTTTTTTCTGCACATTCATTATAATTACTAAGAAGCAAATGTCAAAAAAAATTAATAAAAATAAACTGAACAGTGTGGAACTATTCCTGATGCAGTATCTTAAACCAATTCATATTAATGTTGCATCTGTGTTTTACAGATTTCGATGCTTGCTGTTGTAGAATAACTCAAGCCAGTGTTATATATATACCTCCTCCTCTGTTCTTCATACAGTCACAGGAGAGTTTTGAATTTGACCATAACTTCATGTAATGGTTCTGGTCTCTCCAGTGCTTTCGGAAAAGGAGATTTGCTTTTTGTTTGAAACTTGAAGTCTATGCATAGGAAGAATATTTTTGGTCTGGTTTTTAATGGTGCTTTGAGAAAATGGGTAGGCATTTAGTCCTTTTTATTCAGATTTCTATGTTGTTTTTTGTAAAGCTGGGTAATGAATCCTAGCAGGGTAAAAACTAACATGAAGCTCTGCAGATTGCAGATTTGAAGCCAGTCTGACTGCCTGGCTCTTGTGCTGCTGAACCTTGGGATGAATGAAAGTAGAAGAGGAGATAGCAGTTACTGTAGACCTGCATGGGGTTAGGAATGAAGGAAGGGTCTAAGGGGTGTCTTCCACACAAGCTTCTGTCTCTCTACTCCTAACACTCTTTTAGTTTACAGTTTTTAGAAAGAGTAGTTGAGAAGGCTCAACTTCACGTTCACATGGGAATGACTTTCGGTCAGATTTTAACAACTGGGGGCTTGGATCTTCGGAACTAATTTAGAAAACCTAGTAGATTCTTTGCTGACACTGCATGTGATTCAATCAAACTGAAACAAAATTCTTCTGTTTTGGGCGAGTTAGTGGTAGTAAGGTACTGCCCTGAAAGTGTGCTCTTTTTATTTTTATTCCTTTCTTTTTATTCCTTTTTTGTCATCTGTGCAGTTGTTTTCAATGTTTTAGAGAATGTGCAGTGTGAAAATAGTGAGAGGAGATGCATGAGAAGATTCCTCCTCTGAAGGAAGCAAGCTGTGCTCTATAAAATTCTTACATTTGTTTTCTGTATTTCTTTAGAGTGCAGAAAGAGGCACCAGCTGCATCAATAGGAATAAAACTAAAGCAGCAACAGCACATCATGGCTAGGATGACGCATAGGGATGAGGCGGTTCTTACCCCAGCACCGACTGCTATTAGTATCTGTGGCTGATGTCCTTCTTGGATTTTGTTTTTTTTAAAGTCTAAAAGCTGTCTCATTGCTCATTTGCGCATACGTTCTGGGGTCTAAAGTACCCCAAATTATATACAGAATGGCATGGTTAGACTGTTGTGATGCAGGAAGGGCAACAAGGCTCAGAAGCAGCAAGGAAACTATAGAAAACTTGTAAAGGAAGAGAATTATAAAAGGTGCAGGAAAATATGGTTTTAAGTGGAGATGCTCATTTAAGGTCTTGAAAGAGTATAACTGGCAGAAACACAGGTGAAGTATTTCATACTTGCATGGCTTAAGTTTTGGTAATGGTTGGTTATCTTTTGTACTTAGTTTGATGTTGCCACTAGATTTTGTCGTTCTTTCATGTTGATAGATCTAGGTGAACCATCTTGCTGTGTCTAAGCAGGAATCTTCCCAACGCAATAGATCTTGCTTCAGGTATTTCAGATGGCAGTATAGTAAAGTTTCAGAACTTGTACTCTCATATTTTACTGAGTAGCATTAGCTTATACTTGAATGTTGTGCTTTACTGGAGCACAGAGACTTAACATTGAATATGATGGTTGATGATGGAGTGAGCTAGGAACTGAGCTCAATTTGTAGAGGAGATGCTTAAAATTACAGTTAAAACAAGGGTCAGTGTGAAAAGATACATGCTCTAAAAGGGAGTATAATCTAAGGGACTGAGATACACATTTCACTCTTGTACTCTTGTTTTGTAGAGTTCTGTCTGATAGATACCTGTAGGAGCCACCACTCTACCATGATTTGTCTTCTTAGGCAAAAGATGCTGAAGAACTGTGCTACTTTGCACCTTTGCAAAGGATAGAGAGTGTGTCTGTAAGAAAATCTGAAAAAGTCATTGTCTGCTAGTGATGATGGTACAAATACTGAAATGCAGTTTGTTTTGAATGAGCTTGAGAAATTGTGGGTCACTTACAGAGCAGAGGGAAAGGAAGAGTCTGTGCTGTGATTGGCTTTCTACAGCAGTTCAGGTATTGCAACAGAAGAGTAACCAAGCTATAAGAAAAAGGTGATTGCAGAAGAACATGGGGACAGATGTGGAAGACTACTTAAAATGTGTATTGTGATAGGAGACTTGACATAAGTAATGAGCTTCAGTTTTTAAAATGCTGGTCCCAGTTGCTCTTTGGTGTGTTGAGGGATTATTCCTCAGCTTGCTTATCAGAAGACCATTACCTTTTGGAACTGCTTTTATAACTTCATAGTATTTGTGAGTGGGATTTTTCAACGAAATGCAATTTCTTCTGTCTTAGAAAAGTAATGAAATCAGATATGTTTCAACATGGGAAGTTCCCATCCTGCAGTATGGTTCTGCACGTATTTTTTCCTCTTGGATTAGAAAAAAGAATCAAAACTTTTATTTATTTATGGAAATGTTTCTCTGAATAATTAATTAAAAAGCCTTGAAATGACTTAGCCAAAGGATCTTAACTATATATTTTAGCCTATTCAGTGGAGTGACTCAGTTTCTTTATAAACCTGAGTTGATTTATGAAGTATTTGCTAGAAACTTTTATCAATTTTAGCCTTTTCTTTTGAAATGGTTTTAACAGGATGCTGTTGGATAAGGTCTGCTAATATTTCAGGCAGGCAGAAGTATTTAACTTAAGTTGTTCTGCTGTTAGGATGTTATTAGTTCACTGTCACAGTGTCAAGGAGCTTTTTATAGTTTATTAAACTGCCAAGCAAACAACTTTTATTGAAGTGGAAAGTAAAAAGTAGTGGAGTCACATGATTACTTTATGCCTTAGGCTTACACGGACAAATTAGATGTACTTTTGACATTAAAAGTCTGAGATCAGGGTGTTTGGTAAAGAAGCTGTTCAGATAATCAGGCACATGACTTATTTTCCCCCCTTCTTACTCAGTTACCCTTTGGTAGATGCAAACTTGCTCCTTGTTTTTTCCCCCTCTTGTTGTAACTGCTAAACATGGCTCATACGTGCTCACTGAACATATACTACTTCCTCCTAGACATCCAGGGACTGGTATCCAAGTAAAACTGGTGTCACACAAAAGCTGTCAAAAAGAAAAGTCAGGACTGTAGAAGATGGTGTTGCCATGGGATTTGCAATTACAGTAACCTTGATTGTTGCTTGGAGATATGGTTTGGAATCCCTTGTCATTTTTGAAGTTCATGCTGTCTCGCTAATCTACTTGTTCTCTCTTATCTCTAGCTCTTCTGATCCTATAATGCACTTTCTTCAGTGTTGTTCTGTACTGTGTATGTCTTTTGAAATCTAAAAATCTTTCCACTTCCACTTCTAACTACGACTTTGGAGTAGGGACTGTTGAATTCATATGTAAAGAAGGCTGGTTTCAGTCTGCAACATCCTATACACATATTATATGATAGTTCATATAACCAAATCCACTTTTGAGAAACAGGTATTAGTTTGAGGTTTGTTTGTAGCAAGTAACCTGACAGAGCAAATCCACTTACAGGCTTTGCTTTGCAAAGTGACCTTCAGTAACCTGTTAGGTGCAGGTTTCTGTACCTTTGCCAACCTTACTTTCTTTGGTAAGAATTTAAAACTCAAAAGAAGACGATATGAAACCTATTACCCATCTAAGTTTTGAGGGGAAATGTGGAGGAGTATGTTTTTCCTATCTTGGTGTGCCTTCCCATTTTGCAGTTTTTGCTATTTATTGTTTTGTTTTCCTTTCAGTGTTTGACTACAGCTATAGAGATTACATCCTGTCCTGGTATGGGCAACTCAGCAGAGATGAAGGGCAGCTGTACCAGCTGCTATCTGAAGACTTCTGGGAGATTGCCAAGCAGCTTCGACAGAGGCTGAGTCACATTGATGTAGTTAAAGTTGTCTGCAATGATGTAGTGAAAGCTTTACTCTCACACTTCTGTGACCTTAAAGGAGCCAACGCCAGGTAAAAACAGAACTGCATTTCATTGGCATTTTCTGCTTCTCGCTATGCTTTCAGATGTATTATGTCAAAATAATGAAAAGTGTAATGCTTTTGTAGGCAACTGATAAAGAAAACAGTTCAAGCTTATTACCAGTTTTAGAGATCAAGCAGGTTTCAGGGCATCTGTGAGACTTCTGGAAGGAAACGCTTTTCCTCCTTTTTCTCAGAGTTCGAATTCACCTCTGTTTCCGTTTCATCCTTGAATCCTTTGCTCACAGTAGGAGGTGGGCTGTGTGTGAGCAGTTCCTGCAGGTAGTGTTAACCTGCAAGGGAAAGGAGAAGCGCTGTCAGAGCAGTCAACAGGCAAGAAGGTAGTTATTTGCACCTTTCCCAAAATAGCACCAAGGTTAATTCAATTCAGTTTCCTATTTCTTCGAGCCCCAGGAGGCAAAGCCTTGTGGTTTCTGTAAGTGGCCTGTCCTGCAGTAACAAGATTTTTCTACTGGAAAAATTTGTTGGATGGATTTTCTTTCTCTGTTCAGCTTATCTTGCTAGTTACATGAATTTCCTTTTTGGCAAGGCTCTCTTTGTCCACTTAAAAAGGTCAGCTGTCCACTGAATACTAGAGTTGTGCTCAAATTCTAATTGCAAATGGGAATACTTAGCCCATGCAATTCCCACATCTGAATGCACGGTTTGTGTAATTGTGCATGGAATTTGGGCTTATGTCTACACTTACCGGCATTTCAGTTATCCTAATTGAAACATGCTCTGGTCATTCAGATTTAGAATATACATCTTATGTTATGAAGTTGTTCTGCCTGTAGTTAGATCCACATATTTTTAACACTCTTTCAGAGAAAAAAGATCAACTGTTTTTTGTCAGCGACCAGTCTGTGTATTGCCATTCACACTTCTTTCTGTTCTGGAGCAGAAGATAGGGTTAATATATTTCTGGTAGATGCTAGCTTTATGTAAGCTAATGTGTAGGAAATAAAGACAAAAAAGAAGTCAAAGGGTGATTACATCTGAGCAAAGAAGAAAATAAGATGTATGCATATTGCAGTGTATCTTGCATTGGATTCCAGATAATTACTTTCTTTCAGCTCTGGAATGTGGTAGAAATCTCTTGGTCAGGTAAACTTCCTATGTGTGCTCCTGATTTTTAAACATTATGCTTGCACTTGCCGTTCATTGCAGTAAAGCGCTTGCTTTTGGAAAAGGTCTGATTTGAACAGTTAAAAGAGGAAGATGTTTGGTGGGGTGTTATTGTTTGGGTTTTTTTAAGTGAAAATGTTTTCCTGCTTGAAGCTGGGGACATAGAATCTACAATTGCAGAATTATTAATATTAAGGCTGATTCTTGATGAAGATTTTTAACTACTGGGAATTATGACCACTTCATGTAGGTCATTGTTGGATTGTTATTTCCAGTATATAGAGCTAAAATAAATTCTCTTGGCTATATTCCAGTTAGCTTTTTCACTTTGGAATGGTAAATGTACCTCAGTGCTGGATAGGGCAGGCTGCATTAGTATGGTAATGAAAAAAATATCTGATCAAGAATCAATGGGATCGTGGGTTAAAACCCCCACAGCTGCAACTGTAGATTTTGTGTAGGTTGAAACTAGACCCATTGACTGGTTTACATACACTGCATGCTGTTCATGCTAACTTGCTCAAAAAGTCCAGGAAGTTATGGAAATTACATAAAGAGTGGGCTTAAATGCCATGTATGTGCTATGGCAAAGTCAGCAGAAATGTGACATTGTGCTCATATGCTACAGACTGAATTAGTACTGCTGGGTGATCATAGCATGCATGTAATAAGCCTGGAGGCACAGCTGAAGACTCCGATACTGTTTTCTTTTTAAGGCATTTGTGGTTTTAAGAATAATTTGAGTTTTGTACTAAATTACCTGATGCTAAGAAGTTTATTGTGCTGTAACCTCCTGACATTTTAAGCTGCAGACTGAGAACTACAAAGTATGTCACTTCTAGCTTGGAATATTGAGTTTCTTGGAAAGTCTTCAATTAATGTCCATATTTCTGTTCTTGTTTCAGCTGAGGCAATTTTCTTCCTAGTAGCTGGTATAGTGCTGTTGTGCTGTTTTGGATTTAGGATGAGAATAATGTTGATAACACTGATATGTTGATATGTTAGTTGTTGCTAAGCAGTGCTTACACAGCATCCAGGCCTTTTCAGTTTCTCGTACTACCCCATCAGCGAGGAGGCCAGGAGTGCACAAAAGGTTGTGAAGGGACACAGGTGGGACAGCTGACCCCAGCTGACCCAAGAAATACTCCATATGGTGTCATGCTCAGTATATAAACTGGCGCTAAAGTTGGTTTCCTGTGGGCTGCTGCTTGGGAGCTGTCTGGGCATTGGTTGGTGGGTGGTGAGCAGCTGTATTGTGCATCACTTGTTTTGTGTATTCTAGTTCTTCTATTATTGTTCCCTCCCACTTCTTTTTTGTCCTATTAATCTGTTTATCTCAACCCATGAGTTTTACTGTTGTCTCCCCTGTCTCACTGGGGCTGGGGAGTGAGCAAGCGGCTATGTGGTGTTTACCTGCCTGCTGGGTTAAACATCCAACTGCTGTGCTTCAAATACAGAACATTCTGATTCCTAAGGTAGGGAACATAGAGACCTTCTTGATCTACCTCTGCTTTTTGTCAACATTTCAAAGATGGTACTAAGTTTAAATTGTCATTCATATGTTTCTCTCTGGGTCCCTAATAATGATCTGGTTAGTTTTGGAGGATGGTAAATATAGTGCAACAGAGACTGTAATTAGAGCAGGGTATTTTTCCTGTTGTGATGCCTGCTGGAGCACCACATCTCGTTTCCGCTGCTGAGGTTATACTGCAGTGTGACAGCAAGGGGCATTTTGTCTGTTATCTGGTGGCTTACAATTTTAAATACCCCTCATACCATCTTTGGAGGAGTTGCCACCTAAGCCACTTTGTCTCAGTTTTCCTGTATGACAACAGATAAATCCGCTAAAGTAATGGAAAGAAACTGTCTATGCCCAGGAGGAGAGAGATACATGTTTCTTCAGTGTGAAGTTCATGTGTTTTGTCACTGAGTGCAAATCAGCCACAGAAATCCCTTCACTGTTCTGCTTTCACTGACTAGGTCCAACCTGTGATATCTGATGGATAGATCAGGATTTTGGAGGAGGTGAAAACGGGCCACAACCTTTCAGAATGAGGAGGGATGCTGCTGTCTTTCCCTTTGCTCCTGCTTCCCACCTGGCTTTTCTGAATTGCCACAAGGCTCTGCTTAGTAATGAACAGCTCAAGGTAGATGGCCAGCAGAGGCCAACAGATGAGGAAGAATGCTTCCCTGTGTGAGGGAGAGCATGAGAAGATGAAAGGCCACTTTCACTCTGGCCAGTAAGAGGCAGGGAATCTGGAGGGAGAAGCCGGGCAGCATTCGTTTGTTTCCCTACCAGCCACTTCTAAAGAGTGAAATAAGGGCCAGAACTGTCTGGCGTGACACAGAGCTGTAGACAAGACAACTCCTAGTTTCTTCCTCTTGCATGTATCGCTGGGGTGTACCTTGAGGTCCAGTTTGGGTTCCAAAGGATCTTGTCACTTTTCAGTTGCAAAATTTGTAGCAATCCAGAATATTTTAGATAGGAAACAATTTCATTCCTAGTATTAGCTCAGCATAGAAATGGAATATGATTCTTCCCTGTGTCCAGTGTTAGCTAGTTTATGATTTTGAGATAGAGAAAGAAAACCAGTCTTGGATTTATTGGTACAAGCCACTGCTCTTTCCCCCTACATGGTACAGAATCAGGAGTGTATTTGTAACAGGATTAGCCAAGTGCATCCTGCAGGGTAGAGAGGGTAGTATTTGACCATCCTTGTTTAATAGCAGCTTTTATCTCTTTATTCCTTAATATCTCATTCAAGTGTCTTTCTCTGGCTACTTTAAGCATAACATAAGCAAGCTGAATACTGCAATGCCATTTTATGTGACCAAGGATGGACTGCAAGTTGAGTAAGGTGATGTGTAATGCTGGAAATGTTGGTTTGTGGGTGCAGTGTTGTTTGTGGTGGCACTGTACTTTCCAGGGGCTAGAATTATGTGATGCTAGGAATGTAGACTTGCTGTGGTAATATGGTAGGTTTGTTGAAAACAAGAGGCAGCTATTTCTCTGAATGAAATACACAGTCGGTATCAGAAGGACTTTGCAAAATGAAAACAAATAGTAAGCGTCTTTCCGTGAAGCTGTCCTCATGAAAGGAAGTAGTAGTTCCCTTGTGCTTACTGTGAGCTAAGAATAACCTCATCAGAACTATTAACATTTGATAAATAACACCTTGTGCTGGTGGTCTCTAAACTGCAGTATAGGCAAAATGAGATTTGCCTACATGAGGTAAGTAGGCAAATGGGATTTGAAGGTAGTTAATCATAGCCTCTTCTTGAACCTCCTGACAAGCAGCAGTGCTTTTTGCACAAATCTCAGTGGGAAGAGGTCACAGTGATACTTTATTTATTTACTTATTTATTTTTCTTTCCTCCTCCTGCATCTTTTGGTTGTGAGCGTTCTCTGTTTGTCTTTAACCTGCAGCTGGGGCACCTTGATCCCAAAGGGAGAGGAAGAACTGGTTTCTGCCAATGTGGATATATGGTATTGCAGGCTGCTTCTGGCAAGTTGACTGGTACATGATATGAATGGATGATCGGAAGTGGTTTTGTGTGTGTGTGTGTGTGCGTGTGTGTGTGCCATGTACCCGGAGTTGCAGCATAAGTCATGACGTAGCTAAATGGATGCCTGGGGACTTCAGGCTACTCCAGTGCTGACTGAGAGCCCATATTTAAGGGCTCAGAGCTTTTGGAAAGAGTGAGGGAGGGAAGTGCTGGGGGAAACTTGCTGTTTGAGTGATCAGCATAACATGCAATTTGGGGATTTAAGTTTTTATTGTACATGTTTTGATATTTCTTTTGCTTTCTATGAATTACTGTCAGCATAAGGAGAGAAGACAACTCAGTTCTTCATTTTCTTGGACCATGTAAATACCTTTGCATGTACAGGATATACATGTTGTATTTTTTTTGTTATTACAATATGTAATGTGATAAGCTAGTACTATTAAAAGGTGCTCCCACTACAAACTGATCAGGAGCAGATTAATGCAAAGGGAGTTGAGTTTTAACTTGGTTAATCCTATAGATGCATCCAAGTTGTCAGGATAGCTACTGAACACCTCCCATGGTTCTTGTTTTTCTTGTATAATTACATGTGCCACCCACAAACCAGGAATACTAAGAACTGCTTATCACACTCAGCCTCTGGAAAGGAGTATCGAGAGGATTAGCATGAAATTGTAGAGGTTTGATGCAATGGGAGCAACTGTACGAAGGTACTGAGAGGAAAATAGTCACAAAAAACCAAGGTCTGAGCACGTTTTTAAAGTTAACTCGTAGGTTAACTTTAAAACCCATTGCACCAGCTCTAAAGCTTGCCATTGCTTTCAAGATTCAGTGTGGGAAGTTTGGGTTTCCTCTTCATGATTGAGTATGACTTAGACATCACAATAAGCATTAGGACCTCCTGGTGCTGCTATGGCCATACTGCAGCTTGTAAGCCATTCATGCATTCTTTGGGTCTTTGCTTTATTTGACATGTCAAATGCTTTTTCCTTAGATGTAACTGTGACATGTATAAATAATATGGTTATCTTCCCACTAAATATTAGGTAAAGTGATTTATAACACTTGGTGATGTATCTTGATAAAAATGGCAGCTGTGGAAATTTTGGTGTTGGCTTTGTCCTTATTTTTTGTTGTGCTTTTGGGATTTGGTGTGGTTTGTTTTCAGAGGTGGGTTTGTTTTGGTTTTTTAGTAGGTACTATTTCAGGTGTGTTTATGATACTGACTTGTGAAGGTCTACATTTGTTTCTTTTATTTCTTATAAAATTCAAATAGATCAAGCAGTTTTCATCCTGCACTGTCAAGAAGCTTAGAGATCTGAGGGTAATTACAGGTGAAGAGATGCAAGCTGCATGTGGTTCTGGTAGTTCTCAGAATCAGTTTAATGAAAGTGCGTGGTAAGTGTTGAATGTACCGATGAAAGTCATTTAGAGTGAGTTGCATGTGCACTTCAGCTCACAATTGTACTGATTGAGACTGAAATCTAACTGCAAGACTCTCTTGAAAGACTAATTAAAGAAATAGCAAAGCTGAAGGGAACAGTTTGTGATTTATTTATTTAAAGAGAAAGGACATTATGTAATTTCTTGTTAATGTTTTTACAGCCTCTTCGGGTTTTTTTTAGGGGGGTGGGTGGGGCTTGGTTTTTTAATATCATTTGTTTATTTGTTTGTTTCCTATTTTCAGAACAGATTTAGCTTGTTTGTCATCATTAAGTTCCTGGTCATGCATGTCTCATGTTTAAGGCCAGGTTGGACTGAGCCTTGAGCAACATGGTCTAGTATAAGGTGTCCCTGCCCATGGCAGGGGGGTTGGAACTAGATGATCTTAAGGTTCTGTCCAACCCTAACTATTCTATGATTCTGTGATTCTATGTCTCCTAATCAGTGTACTTATTTTGGGGGTTTGCTTTGACCCAGTGGTATTGCCAGCGCCAAACCTGTAAAGTCCCAAGTTGCATGGGCATTGTAAATGATAACTTTGGGGTTTGCTTTTAATTTTTTTCACCCCTTTTAGGATTAATTTGTAAGCTCTTTGATGCCATCATGAGGGTTGGAGACTATATAAAAATAAAGCTGGTGTGTTGCATCAGGAGCATAAACACAACCACAAATACCAAGAGTATTTTAACTGCAACAAGTCTTTAACAATCCAGGGAGTTACCAGATAGTCCTAATTAAAACTGTGTGGATATTAGGGTAGATTCTAAATAAAAAGAGGTATTTCCATGAGGTCCTTTTGTATTGGGAAATCTGGAAGCCCCATCGTAGGTGGTAGTTCAGCATTACAGAACTGCTGTGTGTCCTGAATTCCTGGAAAATGAGGGATTGTCATTAAAAGGTATAGTTGCTGGCTCAGAGTTGTGTAATTATTGCATGGGAAGAAAATGATGGTATTTCTGTAATGCTGGTAAGGTTTAACTGCTTGCCTTCAGGAGTACCAAAGCAAATCTGCTGTTCTGTTTTCCTTTATAAAGTGCTGTATGAACTCAAGAGGTTTGCAGCAGTAAAGGGTAAAATCTGAATACTGAAGGTATTCAGTAATTGCATGGTCAGTAATTGTATGAAACAGTCTCGGAGCAAGGGATAGTTACAGTAGGTGTCAGTTTGGTCCTAAAGGAAAGCACTGCTTGGAACAGACCTGATACAAGGGAATTCGCTTTGGCAGGCCCTACCTATGGATCTGTATTCACAGACTGCTGCCTGATCTTTGACTCTTCTGAGGGGGCAGTTGAAGAAAATCCCTTTGCTTTCTGATGCTATGAAATAGCATTGGGTAGTGTTAAAAATTCAGAGCAGGCTTAAAGATTTCATAAAACGAAAACTACAGAAAAGAAATTTACACAGGGCTAAAGCTGGCTTTGTAGCTCTCAGGAGTGAAGAGGGCTATGACCTGTAAGCATGAGTTCTGTTCAGTAGCAGTTTTAAATCACTGAAGTTACCTACATCTTGATAGACCAATATATCTCACTATTACTTCAGTCTTTTTTGTTCAAGAAGAAACAAATGAATTAAGTTGCTACTTGCCATTATTTTTCTACTGCCTGAAGCAGATTAAATGTGTCTGGTTTACAAAGCTTGTATCATGCCTGTTTTGGAACTGTTTGCTAGAGTGCCATATTTGTGTCAGTTCACTGCACACAGTTGTTCTTGGAATTTATGGATAATTGGATAGGCTTTCAAAGCTCCCTCTAAAAATATCTGCACACAGTTTTATTTAAGAGTTTTCTGTGATTACTAAGTGACCTTTTGTTTGGAAAATCCGACCACACAATCCTAATAACACATGTTCAGAACTGGATAGGGATAGAAGTAATGCCTGTGTTACTATTTGGGTTATTTAATAGTGCTTAATATCTTTATTGACACTGGAAAGATGTAGCAACACTCAGCTTTGTATATGTACATGCACACTGAGGTTAAGTTTCTTTTTTCCTGTTGGTCTCTGCAAAATGAGCAGTAGCTTTCTTTACTCTTGATCTCGTTCCCACAGAGTTGAAGATCTAGGTTTTATATTAACCTTTGAGAATATGCCTGATCGGGACATCTTAGCTCCTGCTCTAGGAGATTAAGCAGACATGGTTCGGTAGCTGAGCAGTGGTATTAATACTTCTGTTATTTCTCAGTGCTTCTTTTTTAATGGGTATCAGTGAGGAGGAAGCCCGAGTTACAAGGAATGCTGTTTTCTGCGCAGACCTTTCATTGACACATAATATATTTTGCCTGCAAGCTGACCTGGGGCTATATTAAGGCAAATAGAAGTGTAACACTTCATGTATAAATGCAAAGGAGAATATAAGCCTGGATGTCTTGTCTGTTTTACTCACATATTGATTTATTTTGTAGCTGTTAAGCCTCCCTCCAAGCTTGCTCTCCTGCTTTCAGTCTCCCCTTTTGCCTAAACAGCAATGAAAACTCCAGGACTTGACCCAGCAGTTCGGCTCTTACGCAAGGCTTGTTTAGAGTTGAATTTCCTGAACACTTTGTTTCTCTATTCTTTTCATAAAAATCTGGTGGTGTTCTGTGCCTTCCCTTTTGCTTTGTAGATCACATTTTAGATACAGTTTAGCTAGGAAAACAATTGAAAGAAGCCATCTTCTAGAGAATCATGTCATCTTAGGTAGTGGACATAACTCCAGAAGAAGTTGAAACTCTGCTTAAATAGCCTGTCAACTGGAGAGTATGCAGCTCTGCTCCCGCCGTGTGTTCCTGTAGGCAGGACCACATCAGGCAAATTAGAATGAAATATTTGCCTTCTACTTGTTTATTCTGTTCTAGTTTCCATTTGTATTCTGTTGACTGTGCATCACAAAAGTCCTGGCATAGGCCCAAGTCCTCCAAGCTGTGTGTATTGGCTGTTGATGGGGAATAAATATCTACAATAGGGAGACAAAGATTATGAGAAATTACTTATCTTGCATGGATGATAGTATAGGTGCAATTAATGCTCCAGGGTGTTTGTAGTCCCAAACAGACTGGTGTTCCTCAGGAGACTTTTAGAGAGATACTGAAGGCAAAGGCAACTAATTTCAGTTTAGTGAAGTTTGGTGTGCATTCTGATTGTCCTGCACTTTGCACATGTTATGGAAGTATACCTTGATCTAGTCACTATGCAGCATGCCTTACAAATAAGGTAAGAGTGTCCAAAAAAGATGGGGTTTTGTGTTTGTGGCCAAAAAAGCAACCACCACTTTGCTCTTTGTTCTGTCGTTGGTGTTAATACATAGGAGTCAGTTGTTAGGAGAGGTTAGTTTGCGGCTAGCTAGCAGATGTTCAGTGTAAGTCATCCTGTTTCCAGCATTTTGTGTATGCTTCTGGCTGTGTTTCTAAGTGACTGACTTTGGGTAGACCAACCTGTCCAGAAAAGGAAGGCTTTATTTCCCTACTAAGAGGTGACTGTGCATGAATGGCCTAGACTTTCTGTCTGCCTGGGACCTGTGTGGTTTTGGGTAAATAATGAATGCCTTTAAGAGAGAGCATGTGATGGCGAATGTTTGACGCAGGTGTAGAGAAGGCTGTAGAATAATGTCTGGAGTATGCAAGAGGATTGGAAATGCCCTGAGGAAAATAGCTAGGTCTTCAGCTGCCGAAGAGAAAAGATTTGACAGAACAAGATAAATAGCTTTTCTAGCTCAGTCACCACCTGTGCTGGTTGATTATGAAGACTAGACATCATCTTCATAAGTCACTGCTCCTCAGAACATCCAAGCTGTTCCAAGGGACTTGTTTTGATATTTGCCTTACTTGTAGCAGTTGAAGCGTCCTCCACGATGCACATTTGCAAACAGAACATTTGGGAATGAAAGAGAGGCTTCAGTCAAGTAAAAACCAATTGTCATCTTTACATTCCTGTTCTGAAAATTAATTAAAAAACTAATTTGGGTCACCTTGAGACAAATTACTTGTATTGTTAGAATAGAATTAGAGCTATTAGCAGAGTATTGTTACCCTCCTGGACTGAGTGATAAAAATCATTTGTCGCACAATGCTGCCTGTCACTGGCAGCAATATAGTGGTGTCTAACTGAAGACTTTTGGTTTGACTGTGTACATTCTGGGACACTTTTTCACATACAGAGGCAGTGAGCTTGGAGTGGCTCTGTGAGTAACAGTCAGTTGACTCTCTAAACCAGCACAGCAGCCTTCAGCTCTGGGAAGGAAGCAGATGGGAGGAGGCACGGGTATGAGATGTGACAGATCTGAGCCTTTGTAGCACCTAAAAGCCTTCTACTGAAGACCAGTCCTGGCTGCCTTTAGAAATTACAATAGTGCCTCTCAGGTGACTCTATCTCCCTGTATAACCACTGACGTGTTCACCTTGCTGTTATAAATCAGGCATGTGGCCGTGAAAGAACTCCTTAGGCACCTTATTTCTGCTTCTACATCTGTTTCTGAATAAAGAACAGGTACTGCCGTGACCTGCACTAAATGTTCCCTTGACGCATCCAGTCAAACATGTTCTGTGAAGTCCAGAAAACCACTGGCACCTGTGGGGAGATGAACTGGTCAGTATTGGGCACAATATCAAGATAGGGGAGGTTTTCTCCCTGTTGCTTTCAGAGCTGTGATCAGAAGAGCTGTTTGTGGGGAGTCTGCAAAGCAGCACAGACTCTGCTGTCATGGGATTGCTCATCCACCAGCACATTGCTGTGCATGTTCAGTGGTGCACACTGCCCACCCAGTGCTTCATGCTGCAGCAGAGGCACAACCACCCCTTCACTGTTATCTCTGAAAGACCGTGCCTTGCCATTTTCCCATAATGTACCTAGTATGATTGCCAGGAGCAGGGAGGACCTATTCACTTGTTTGGTGGCAGGAGAAGGAGTATATTAGTATGATATGTTACTATTGAATATAGCACGCTTATGCCTGTCCTAACTCCAGGCCTGATTTACTTCCTTTAAGTTAGGAACCTAGTTCTTTCACTAAGTATAAAGTGAAACCAGAAAGAAATTTGGATTTCCTCCATCCGTTAGTATCCAGCTTGCACAATTCTTACAGTTCGTGAGTGGGTGATAGTGAATGTGAGTTAAACTGCGACAGTGCCTTCCCCAGCAGGCTCAGCGTGATTCTGGCTGAGAGCATTCTCCTGCTCCTTCAGGATGCTGAACCAGATTTAGCCACAGGCAAGAATCTGACTCCATCAAAAGCAGGCAAGATGGACCCTGACTCTGAAGCATTTAGTGTGATGGAGGAAAACTGTGGCTTTTATCCCTACTTGATTATTTAGTGATGGTGGTGGTGTTTGGTATATTTTGGGTTTTTTTCTTGATTTATTTTTAATCTCTGGTGATTTGTTAGTATGAAACATGACCACATGCTGTCTTGGGCTTGCTGATCAGAAGACTTGGCTTGAGGCAAGTTCTCTTGTTTCTTCTCTGAATGGCTCTGTGATCTCTGCATGCCCGAGATGCTCAGATCCAAGCCAGTGTTGTTTCTTGATTTGGCCAAGAGCTGGTACACCAAATCTGTGATTTGGCCAAGGGATGACTTGGATGGGACTTGGAAGAGGGAGGTTCAGACCTATCAGACTAAGCACAGCCTGAAGCCCAGGGCCTCTCACGTGCTCTGGGGTGAGCTGCTGCCCACAGGGGTATTGCCCCAAGGGCAGGGTTGCACACACACATACACACACACTAAGCCCCTACAGTTTCATGTTCTCCAGTTTCACGCTTTATTGCCTCCTGAAACCATAACAACATGGTTGGTTCTCACTTGCTGAACTCCTGAGTGGACTTGTCTGGCCAAGTTTCTTTGGCCTTTGGGAGTCAATTCACCTCTCCCTGTTTGCCATCCCGATTCCACCCTCTTTTTCTATATCAGTGAGTGTGTTTTTATAATCTTTTTCTAAATAGGTTTTCCATTTACAATGTAGATGGCTGATAATACCAAGTCTGTTACTGTATAGGTGTCTTGCACAAACCAATTTCATGTAGCCTGCAGGTGGCAAGTTGAAAACTGCTGTTCTAGTAGAATTTGGGTCAAAGAGGCCAGTTATTTAGTGGGAGATTTATTTGCCGGAAACAAAGGAAAGGTGGTAACTTCAGTATCTTAACAGGTAGGCCTGTTTCTCAAACTAGATCTGATCTCAAATCTGCTTAAAGGTTCAGATCTATAATTAGTTTGCTGTACAAGAATGTATTTGCTTATTGAGTTTGTCTTATTGATTGTTCTGAAAAACTGGACAAGGTTTCACTCAAGTTCAATGATGGAACAATTGCTTTTTATTCAGAGAAACTTTCTTGCTCCCACTTGCTGGGTTCTCTTTGATGCAGTTTTAGAATACTGTATTCCTGTTTTGTCAGGTGAAAACATGGACAGGACAAAGGAATTTAGAAATGAATCTTAACATCGTTATGAAAAATTAGCAAGATTTGAAAATCATACGTGGTTTTAAGTGATCTTTTTACTGATGTTACTTACCTGATAATATATTTTTGATATTTTATGTATTAGTGACTAACCATGATACAAGTGGTATGTTTTTCCTCTTTTTTTCATTTCTCACCCTATTTTCCCCTCTCCCCCTCCCCCAGGCAGGAGGATCCACCAAGACCTTTTTTGCTGCACCCATGTTTGAGGAACTCTGATGAAGAAGTAAGATTCCTGCAAAAATGTTCTCAAATTCTGGTGTATTGTCTTCTACCCTCAAAGGATGTCCAGTCTGTCAGCTTGCGCATAGTCCTTGCAGAAATACTTGCAACAAAAGGTAGATCAAAGATCAGAGATAATTAACCATTTGCACCTGTACAATAGTAGTAATTACAGACCTGATTGTATGTATAAGTCTTGATGCTCTTCTTTTAAATTCTGAAATGTAATTTCTGTGATAACCAGTAATGACTTTATATTCTCAAAATCAAGCATATACTTACCTGACTTTCCTGACTTGATGCTGGGCTGTTTAGCACCTTTCAGGATAAAACACAATTTGTCCATTACATTCTTCTAATTTTATTATATAGAAACACTTTCGCAGTCTTCCATGGCAGTATATTTAGTGATTTTATGAATTTATATTTTATTCAGATACATAGAATCCATAGACTTAAGGATGTGGTTTTTTTATTGAGGGTTTTCTATTTTGCTTTTTAATTTAATCAGCTACACTTTAATCTGATAGCCATTTTTTGTGACTGAAGTCAAATTCAGAAATTATGAAGTCTCATATATTACATGATTCAGTTTACTTTTAATTTTCATTTTTAGTGGCTGTAATGTCATAGCCTTCAAGGCACACAGCATAAAGAGCAAAAACACTTGGAATTTTCCAGATAGACCTCAGCTTTGTCAATATACATCAATTTGTGTAATAGAATAAGCAAACAGTTTTGTCAAGAAGGTACATACGATCTCAAATGTACTGTGTAGTCCAGAAGAGTGGTTTTGGGTTTTTATCAACTTGCATATTTATTTTTGCCTTGTATCTGCAATTTTCTTTTGAAGGACAGCCATTAATCCTCAGCATAAGAATTTTGTTTTAAAATATTTTTCTTCTCCAGTACTGAAACCAGTGGTGGAACTGCTGAGTGATCCAGATTATATTAACCGAATGCTACTTAGCCAGCTGGAGTACAGAGAACAGATGAATGAGCATCAGAAGAAAGACTACACATACGCTCCTTCTTATGAGGAGTTCATCAAGCTCATTAACAGCAGCTCCGATGTTGAGTTCCTGAAACAACTGAGGTATTTAATGTTTCACTGTAGCTCATTCAAAACTAAGTATGCTTCTTTTCCCAGATTGTAACTGAGATTTGAATGAACTATGATTTTTCTTTTTAAATTCAATTTTAGGTTTCTTTTTCCTTTGGTGAAGCAGAGATGGTAAAGATGATAAGCCATAACATTTGCTAAATCTCCATTATAGTCAGCTTTCTAGTTTGGTGGCAAGAACTGTTAAAAAAATCTGATTAGCATACTGGAGATGACTGTGCTATTGAAAGGCATACCAGACCCTTCTTTAAAGCTTGACTGTGTGGAGTTAGATGAAATAATATGTTTAATTTCCACTAGTGTGAGGTTACCTCCTCATTATCTTTATGAAGTGTAGCTGGCCATGGTGATCTGGTGATTGTGGACCGTAGTGACCCTATGGACACTTGGCATTCAGAGCAGCTTGCTGTGATTATGTGACATTAGAATAGGGGTTTGAATTCCAGCACATTTTGCCACTGGATCAGATGTTTTCCTGGACTGTTGCAGATGTCCCAATTACATCCAAAAAACCCCAAACCACTCAGCTCCTACATATCGTGACTGAGTTTGATGTTCCTGTTTTTTAATAGCACCTGCTTGCTTTCATACTAAGCCCCCCTCATCTCATTTCTTTCTCCATCTTTCATCAGAACATGAGACTGCATGCATTCCAAGCCTGCTTGCCTAAGTACAAGATATTTATACTTATCTTCATAGCTGAGCTGTTTTTCCTGTGGATTCTGAGGAAAGGATAATGAGCAAGTGACTGGGAAGCAGGGAGCAGAGGTTCCTGCTGTTGTAGGATCTTTATAGATGTCCTTGAGTTGATTTTGTTGAGCACACCAAAGCTTTGGGGGACAGCTGAAGCTATTTCCACCCTTTATCCTAATTTGCTACCACCAACCAGAACTGGTGTTTTTTTTTCTCTTCCCTGACTCTGTTCAATTGCTGAAGGTCAGCTGCCTCCCTTCCTAAATGGCTGCAACATCTGAAAGACACAAGCACCTTTTGGTGCGCTCTGTGTCATCTGTTGTGTCCCAGACCTTTGATCAGACTTGACTTGATCAAGCCAAGGTTTGCTGAGATGGACCATGTGGGCTGCATAAATAACATCTTGCTTTCTCTTGTTATTCTCTTTCATTCTGAAACCACTTGCATTTCTGAGGTAGGAAAATATATTTAGGTGATGGTGAAATGATTCGGTTGCTTGGCTACTTATTGTTCATCTGCTGTTCATTTGCTCTTTACTCTGGGGCAGTGTGCCTTTCATGAGAGGAGAAATTAGTCTCTATTAGACTCTGTCTAAAACCTAATTGACATCACATTTATTAGCATAATCACACTAATGGATCTGCTTGTTCAAAAGAAACCCAACTCTTCTGTTGTTGTTGTTCAGGCACATTAATACTCAATGTGCTCTCTTTTTAGCTGATAGGTCACTTTAAATTGTGTTCTATAATACCAGATAGCAGATTTGCGTTATGAAATAATGTGGTTTTGGCTGCACTTAGGTTTTTCCTTTTTAGCCTGTGGAGTTCCAGCTACCATCATCTTGAAATGGGTTTTTCTATGCCCAACAAAATGTTGATCAGGCTGAGCTGATAGTATTTAAATGGAAAATGTCTGAGAAAAAGGGTTTTTGTTTTTTGTGGGTTTTTTTTAAGAGAAATAGCAATTGATTTTGGAGGCAGCATTCTTTCTTCCTCTGTATAGAGCTGGTCTCTGGGAAGGTGGTTAACGAGTGTTCCCCTGTGGGATGAGGGATTCCCTTTCTGTTTGTTTTCCACCACTGGGAGCGCCCAGAGAGAAATGTTCCAACCTGTAGCCATCTCAAAGTTGCGTACTATATTTTGCAAAGCTTTCATGATTTACCTGTGAAAGTTTACAAATTTATGTCAAGAAAACCAAACAGTGGTTCCTACATGGAGGGGGTGGGGCGAGGAATGGGTGATTTTTGGATGAACAAACTATGTGGTATTTCAGATTGTAATTCACAAGAGTGAACAATGTGTAAAGAAGGAACTAAAAAGGAAGAAACAAGTAAGCCGTTGTGCAGTTATCACTCAGAAATGCAGTTAGATTCTGCTGGGGTGATCGGAGTGGGAAGAATGTTTCCAGTTCTCCTTCTGCAACACATACATTGCCAGCATGTTGTCCTTAAACAGGTTTCCCACTTAGATGCTATTCTGGGCAATAATACTATTTATCAAAAATTCTTTTTCTTGGTTTTATTTGGAAATCATTTTTTGGTGCCTGTTCTAAGCCAATGAATGTATGGCATTCATGAACTGAAAGCCTCCTCCTGTTACTCCTAATGTTGCCATGTAACATCTTGGTAAAGAACAGATAAAGTAGTAACAATTTTCTGTATAGGCTTAGCTTTGAGGGAAATTTATCCCTAGGCACTATAGTTGCTGGGAAACTTGTTATTTTTTTAAACATCCCTTCCATGCTGTATCTTTGCAGATTAATTGCTGTGTATTTACTAAAATAAACATAAAATAGCATGCTCAGAGGAAGAGGCCATGAGGCAGTGACAATCCTTTCCTCAGACTCTAGTCTGACCACAGTCAAGAAAGTGTGGACTCCTGGGTGCTCCTTGATGTATGCATAAGCCCTTACAGGAGAGAAGTCCCTAAAGGCATCCATCCAGACTGATTTCATTGAGTTTTACTAGGTTTTACTGTGATTAGAACCAGGTATCTTTTTTTTCTTAGGGTAGGTAGGAAAAAGTCCCCAGCTGGATCAGTGCAAACTTGTGGATGAAGGGTGTTTTTTGCTCTTGGCCAGGAAATCAGAAAAGAGTTGGAGGTTCTGTGTGTTGGATCTCCTTGTGAGCAGGTGTACCAGCTCTCTGCCTTGCAAATAGCCTTCCCTGAGAGGCTAGTAATAGTACTAGGATTTTCTAAATCTTCTTTCTCTCCTTGTTTAGAAGCATTAACTTCAGAAGAAACATTGTATTGATTTTCTGCATTGCTTTTATGGTTTTTATTTTTAGTATTTAAGTGATGCAGGAACTACTTATTAATTTTGGAGGTACTTTTGAATTCAGGGTACATCAATATCTATATCTAACTTTTGGTCATTCTACCTGTTAATAAAACTTACCCTTCTTTTTTTTGTGGAAATATCCCTTTCATTTTTATAAAGGACATTTGGGTAGCTGAGGTTTGTTTTCATAAAAAGTTGGGTTTGTTTTTGATGTTGGCTTTTGGTTGGTTGGTTGGGTTTGTTTTTGTATTTCCCCTTTCTCCTTTCATACCTTTGCTTTCTGAAAACTTAGATTTGTTTGGAGGGAGAAAAATCCTCAAACCAGAGAAGGGACCATTCTGTGGTTAGCTAAGAACATCCTTCAAAGTCACTTTTTATATTTACCTTTGTTGTTGCTTGCCGTGAAGGGAGACAGAGGTTTATTCCTATTATATTAAGTTTCCATAAAATGTGTTGTCCCTATTTCTTTCAAGAAGAAAAAGTTAAACAGTGAAATTTCACCTTGATTCCCCTCAGATTTAAGTTGCTGTGGATAAATTGGAAGTCTGCCACAAATGTGGAAGAATTCGTGTTTTCTTCCTTGTCACATTTAATGTTAAGAGCATGACTTTAGATTGTGTTCACTGGATACTATTAACTGGCTGTGCAGTGCCAGCAGTTGAGAGAATGGGGGAGTATTATTGTTAGCTGGATGTTTTCCTTTTGTGTCAAGTTAACCATTTTTTCCTGCTCTACTCCGTATGCACACTGCTCCTTAGGTTGCAGATATATTGAGAAATGACCCTGTTTCCTGGTGAGGAGGAGGTGGAAGGCTTTTGGTTTTTATGTATTGTTAAGTGTGCTGTATGAAGAACACATTGTAAAAGAAAAAAAAATAATGTTCTTTATTTCTTTTTGTTCTTATCTCTCCTCCCTCTTCACCTTTGTCCCCTGCTGTTTTTAAAACTAGGTATCAGATTGTAATGGAAATAGTTCAAGCAACCACAATCAGCAATATTCCCCAAGTGAAGAGGCAGAAAGGTAAGATTCTGTTTTGTTAAGTCACATCTGTTGTTTTTATTTTGAAAAGCTGCTTGAATTCCCAGCATACATATGCAATGAGTGTGTGTGGGATTCTTAGACAGATTTTAGGAATGCTATGCATTTAGCATTTCAGTTCTGTTTCGTTTGTCTGGTTCTTCCAGAAACTCCCATCTTCCTCTAAGCTGATGGATCATGAGAAAGGTCATCTCTATGATGCATTTATTTTCAGAACTTGCTGCAACTAGGGTTTTTGGCATTACAACTTTGTATGCTGAGCATCTTCCTTCCTCTTTCTTCTTCATACAGTCCATTTTTCAGTCTGTCTGTTCTGCTTTCAAAACATAGAAGAAGGAATGATACAGCATAATTGTCAGATTTATTTTGACTCTTCATTGTATTATGTTTTTGTGTTGCAATAGAGTGCTTTTAAATCCTGGTTTTGCAATGCCTGCCTTTTAAATTGCATGTACACCTTACATTTCTACTTACATTTATTATATATACTGCTTTTTATGGTTCTCAAAATTTACCAAAACTGTGGTATATCTTCAGGAGATTATATTGATGGCAAAATTGCAGGCCAAATTTTTGCTTGGGCATATATGCTTAAGGTATATCAAAACATAATTAAAAGGCAACAGGCACTATAAATTAATTTATTTGTAAACAAACAAATCTTAGGATTTTTATATTTTCATATATTCTCTACTTGTCAGGTTAAAAAAAAAAATCCTTTTGTAGTTCTTTGTACCACAAAGGAAAGCTTTTAAAATGTAATGAAATTCAAGTGTAATGAAAAATGCAGAAACAGAAAATTAAACATGCCATGGGGGTTAAGTAAAATAATCTTTGCGGGACAGTAGGAAGAGTTTGGGGTGCCTGCTCAAGTTTCTGAAAGTATAAGGTTGTCAGTACTGATATGCCTTTAGTTTACATTCTAAAATGTAGATGTGCATTCCTGTAGGATAAATTGCTTCTGTCAAACCAAGGCAAGGAAAGGTAGGCACTGGTTTTTGCTCAAATGTACATTACAGGAAGAGATATTAGCATTTCTCAGATGAAAGTTAATTTAATGGAAAGTCTGTTTCATATAGTTAATAAAACGAGAACAGGGAAGTTAACTCTGAGTGCATTATGAAAAATCAGTCTCTCTAAGCCTGTATTTCCATTTATGCTGCCATTGGTGTTTGTTGTGACAAGAATTGATTTAGGGAATATTCTTCCACGGTATGAGTTTCTACAATTAATTTCTGTCTTGCTCTCCTCTGTCGCACTTGAGCTTATCTAGTTAATTATTCACTGGTCCAAACCCTGAGCAGAAGATATTTTTCTGAAGCTACAAGTGCCTGGAACTGCAGAATAGACATAAAGATTATTGCTATGTATTCTGTCAAAGTAAATCTGGTTCCACTTATTCTGTGATGAGGTTGGTTCTGCATTTTTACGGGCTCTTGACTTTAACCTGTATTAAAAAAAATCCAACAGAAATTCCACTAGCTTGAACTGAAGCTTTGTGTTATGGTATTGATTTTTATTATTAGTTTAGTCCTATGGCAACCATGTATGTTATTTAAGAGTTGATTCCCACTGCTGGCTATGTTAGCTAGTGGGGCTATTGTGTCAAACCCTCTTATTTCTTAAATAGCCAATGGTTATTTGCATTGTGCCTGAAGAAAAAGGTGACATTTTTTTGCATGACACATGTGGAACAGTATGTCCAGCAGAGGCATACAATACAATCTCACTGTAGTTCACACAATTTAAGGCAGATCTCTAACCTGTTTCAGTTATTCTGCTAAGGTTTTCATCTACCAAAAATTTTCAGGCTCAGTCTATGTACAGTAAACTTTAAGGGGGCTAGCAAAACTGTAAAGGGTTAAAATCTACTTCTGAAGGCTTTTCTGTGTCTTTTTTTTTCCTGAGCTGGGTGGAGACATTTTTCCTAATGTGGTAACAAATCTAACATATTCCTGAATTTTAGGAAGAAAAGCTGAAGGAAAACTGTGCTACCTTCCTTAAAACAAAAGAAAGCCAACAAAAAAACCCAGTCCAGCTCATTGCTGATACAAAGATTGTTGAACTGTTGTAGAACAGATCACCACATTACATCACCTTTTGATGTTTCCCTTTCTGCCTACCCCTGCAACAGCTGGGTTTCATGGGGAATAGCTAAATGTAAGCTTTATGCCAAGTGGAAGTGTGTTTGCTCAATCTCATTCTATTTTTCTCTCTTTAATTTGTTCCCTCAGTACCTGCTGCATACCCATAATAATGTGTGAGCATTGGTGTTCAGTGTATACAACAGTCTCCCCTTTCCTGCTAGTAAATGAGCTGTTGCTCCAGCATGGCAAGAGATAGTCTTACTGGTAGCTGTTTCCTCTTTCCTGTGGCAAAGTTGGGTCCTAACTGTTTCTTTAGTGCCTGGGTGTTTAGCTAGAGCAGTGGAACTTTGGGTGGCAATGGTTTGTTGAGCCTGATACTTGCTCCCAAGATAAGAGTAGAGCAACTGTAAAATAGTATGTACATGGATATAGTCTGAGCCTCCATCAGTTTCAGGCATGGGAGCTTCCTGAGGCAGCATTTGCAATAGAAAAAGGTACAGCAACAAATGTGAGAAGCACTTTAGTGCAGCAGGAGTGGCCAGTACTCTGGAGCAGTGGGTACTTAGCTACTATCTAAGCAGAGTAAGTGTTGTGCAGGTACGTGACTAGCACTAAATATGCCTGAGCAGGATTGCATACCTTTGCTATTGGTTGAGGAGACATAATTAAGTCTCTAAAACTGACCAAAAAATTTTGTTTATAAAAAGATTGGGTGTCTATTATTAAAGGATGAGTAGCCTGAGGACCAGGTTTCAGGCTGATGGCTTCTCATATGGGCTACAGTTGCCTGACTTCTTTTACTGTTTTGTCTGGTGATAATGAAGCATACATTTAATGTTAGTCCCCAAAGGGATTGGAGAGGAAGGCTTGTCCCTCAGCAACGACAAGGTTCTTTACGTTTAATTTAACTAGTGTTGGTGCCACCTATTGGCAAAATATTTAGCCATTAGGGCCCTTTAATAAAAGCAAAGAGTACCTTAAAGTGCTTCTAAACATCATTGTATTAACTCCTCAGTAGTGAAAAAATGGCATATTATAGGGTCTTTTTTCTTTTCAGATTTCTGTCATTTGAATCTTCTGGCATGTGAGCGTAGGAGAGCAAACGAAAACGTACAAAAGCATCTGATTCATGTTAAGCAGTAAGTTTTTGCATTTGACTCCCCGAGAAAGTCAAATGTCTTAAAAGGCTGAGACACAAAATAATTTGAGAGGTTCACAGAATGATGCCTGTTGGGGGTGGATGATGCAGCTTCCATAACCAAGAGAATTGCTTTTGGCCATTGCTAAAGCTGAATAAGAAACCTAATATAGCATTACTTTTTGAAGAGGTGCTGATGGGTTTATTTTGGGGTCGTGCAGCCCACTCTAAATAGAAGCTGTTATCTTGCATGCTGGCACTCCCCTACTTCCTCATTTGCACTCACACAAAAGCACTGAATCTGATGTGTAGGTGTATCTGCATTACTTCTCCAAACTGTGTCCTTCTGTGTGTACTCTTCCAAAATGGTCAGTCAGGGTCACTCCAGCAGTGAGTGTAGGCATGGTTGTAGTGGTGGGTTGTTTCAATTGGGGTTTTTTTTTTTGGTTGGTTGGTTTTTCCTTATCTTTGTTTTTTCTTCCTATTGATAGTTTTAGACAGTCTTCCGCATAGTCACATGTGCTCTGGTTGGAAGAATCACGTCTTTCTACATCTTTAACTGTAAAAGTCTCCCATCATCTTGCCCTTTGATAAGTGGTCATTCCTTGGAAGTACTGAGCCAAATTTGAGCTAACGCTCAGGTATTTTAAGGTGGTGGTGGTTGTTTTTTTCTTAATTAAAAATGAAGGACTAGAAATGCTTATCTGAAAGTGTTTACTGCGTTTTGATTTAGTTCAAGCAGTTTGTCAGGACAGATACACAGATCAGGCATTGTAGCATGAGTGAGAGAGGATCTGAATTTCTAGAAGCAAGCGTAGATCTTAATTTTTCTAAAGAAAAAGCTTAAAATCATGAAATAGCAACAAAGCAAGTTGATACAATAACTTGATATTTGCTATGATGTGAATGAGAAATACTTTAAATACACTAGTTCTAATTTTAACAGATGTATTTTTGCTTCTTCTCTTGCTGATGTCATATTACAGGATCCTACAAGTATTTGGCAAGGATTTGCAATTTTGCTAGCTGCTTTTTAAAACAAAAGCCCACGAAGGCATGTACCTTGTCTTAGGGCAACAGACAGCAAATATCTCAGCAGATTTTCCCCTGTCCCAGACACTGTGAAGGGATTTGTTTGATTTGCCTTCTCATTTTCTGTGCCTTCTGCCTTATATGTGACTTTACAGCATGACCGGAAACCATCCTTGGATGACGGGGTGGAACTGTTTTTCAGACACCGTGTTGTAATCAACCCCAGAGCACCCCTGTTGAGAAAACTGCTCCTTTTCCAGCAGGGATTGCGAGACAGATCGAATAAGCAGCCATTTCTGTACAGAGAGATCTGCTGCGTTGCAGTAGATTTCTCCTGCTGAGTGTTCCCACTGTGCATGTAGATACCCGCTTTTATAAGTGGAGCTGACAGCTGGTACAGAAACAGAACTGTCTGTGGGCAGGCTTCTTAGGTGCTGTGGTTCCGAAAGAGGCTTGAATGTTTGGCTTTAAAAAAAGGACTTTTCTTTTAGAAACTGGGAGTCCAAGCTACCTTGGATGTGTAGGTTGTGATGTGTGGGTTTTGCCAAGATGATAATGTAAGGTGAAGTGAGATGGGTACTTCTGCATTCCAGCACATTACAGATGCCATTTAACTTGATTATGACAAAACTGTAGTATGATTCCTTCCCCCACCGCCATCCTCCACAAGAGATAAACATGCATGCACAATTATTTTTGCATAGCTTTTTGGCAAAGCTTAAAGAGCTGACATTATGCATGTTGTGCTCAAGCAGTAAGTGTGGAGGGAATGCTTGTGGATGAAGGTGAAACAGTGGCTCTGATCATGGTAGACTTGTTCATTTTGATTTGTGATTTTTCAAATCAGTTTGGTAGAGGAAACTCTTCTTTCTGCTCCTGAGATCCTTTGTGTGTGCTAGTGATGGTAATGCATCTTGTCCATGGTGGTTTGGAGAGATGCCCATTGGTGAAAGAGGGAGGGGAGAGATTGACTGATCAGATAGAAGTGACCAAGGATGAATGCAGGGACCAACAGGCAGAGACTACCTGTGGTGGATGTTATTGTATAGTACGTACTTACTCCCATGCTCAAACTTACCTTACCGCTATTTTGCTTTTGTTTTGCTCAGCTGTGGCTGTGATGTGGGAAGCTGGATTGCACTATCTGTTGATAATGATCTGTGCCTAAATTCTCCATGATCTTCCTTTAAATTCCTTCCACCAGATCTGTTGCCTGAAGTGTCTGGGCATTGGCAGTTTTTTCACTCTTTCTCTTGTCTGACCATGCTAGAGCTGGTTTTCCTTTGCTTATACCATGGGCAGTAGAAGAACCATGTGTGCTGTTCCTCTCAAAGTCTGGCCTGCTCTTGCAGAATTGAACAGATACTTTTACAGGTCTACATAGGTTTTGGCAATGTGTAATTCAAAGTTTTTGCAAGTTCAGAGAAGTTTGTAATGGTTGGTAAATTATATATATGGAAGGTTACAGTTACTGTTTGCATGAAAATGTTAAATTGGTATTTGTTACTTAAGTACTTCAGCACAGCATTAAGTAGGTGCTGCATGTTCTTAGCTTGGATAAAAGAACATAAAACGTCTTGCAAAAATACATACAGTGTTGTACATGTGTGTAGCTCCTTCAGAGATCAGTCAGATGAGTCAGTGCGGTTGTACATGCAGCCAGGTGGCAGGTGTCTTTAGTTCTTGAAGCTGTAGAGGGACAAGAAGTTGTACTTTCAGTTTTAATCATGTTTTTGTCATATATACCTTCAAACGAGTTGTCTGTGTTCAAATGACACCCGTATTTTGAGTTGAAAAAGGGATAGTTTTCTCTAATTTTGTTGCTCTTTTCCCCCCCCTCACCTTTTTCATTCCCTGAGGGAATGGTCTGGAGAACAAAGTGTCCATGTTCCTGGGAACAGAAATAGATTGTTCCATTCATAATTTAGTGATCTATTTCTGTTTGGCAAAGTTAAGCATATGCTTAACTTCAGGTCTGTGATTAAATCTCACTGACTCCAGTATGACTTAAATGCTTTGCGAAACTGTGGCTTTTATTCCCATCTCACCATAGCACCATTCCTTCTGTCACTGCTCTTTTTTTCCTTTTTTTTTCCCCTCCTCAGCCGTGCTGCAAGTTGACTGTGCTTAGTGTCAGCAGTTTATGTTCTGCATGTTTAATGAAGGCCATGGCTCAGCTCAGCATAGCCCTTCCCCTTACGCTAACAGAATTTTGATAAATGAGATTTCCTTGTGTGGAGAGCTGAGAAGGGGCTTTGACGGGAAAAGGCAGGACGTGAAATCGGCAGGTAGTCAGGGTGTGCAAATTACAGGCATTTTAAACCAAAAACAAAATAAAGAACTTGTTATGACTAACCGTCTTCAGAATGTGTATATTCCTGTGAAGCACAAAAAGGATTTAACAATATACAAGCAAACCAGACAAAATTCAGTAAGCAATAATCTGAATCAATATATTTCTACCTTCCTTTTTGGTCCATATTTCCTACGACCTCAATTGTCAAAGTATGCTGTAAAAGCAATTGGATTATGATAATCATTGCTGAGTGTAGCACATGGAAATACATTTCAGTTGTGGTTTATATCCTGTGTTGATGTAAACCATTAGAAATTCTCCATTTTATGCCCACTCAAGTTATTGACTCAAGCAGAATAACAGAGGGAACTAGTTGCACAGATGAAAGGAAACTGCCAGCAGATATTGGAAAAAACCTTTTCAACTGAGGAACATTTTTATGATCCTTCCTTCATTTTCAGTTCTATTTTCATTTTTCTGATACTGCTCACTACATTCCCTCCTCGCCCCCTGCTCTTTCAGTCTTCTTCCTTCATGCAGATTTAGCTCGTTCAGTGACCGATCTCCTATTCAGACTGTATTGCTGTGTAATTTAAAAGGATCTTTCCATGTGCTTGCATGTGCCAATGAGGTATTGGATTGTTGAAATAACATCAGACTCTTCACTGGAGATTATAATCTGACACAAATGATTGAAGGCCAGAAATAGATCCTGCAGACCTAAAACTGGAGCTATTTTATTACCTCATCTAACATTTCATGGAAGTTTCTGCAGCTGTAGCGGATTAGAGATAAATTGTTTTTATTGGAAAGATGAAGAGAAAGGACAGTTGGTATGGTTATAATAATTAATAAATAACACAGTTAATTACTGTGCTGGCTCTCCAGTATGTTCAGAGATTAATTTAAATCAATCTAGGCTCGTTTCTATTAAAATACTCAAAACTGTATTTTTATACACAGAGAAATGTAAAGTATATATATACACAAATGTGTGTATTTAAATATATAATTTTATTTCTTATATATTGGTTTAGTTGATTGGGTTTTTTTCTCTTTGGTTTTTGTATGGCTTGAAAGCGGGGATAACGCAGGTCTGATTTTTTTAGAGGTTGGTTTGTACCATACATGTGAACTAAATCTTTCTGTAACGTCCGCAAAGAGTTCCTCAGGATTTTCAGCTCACCTCCAGCCACCCTCTTTCCCTCCTGTCAGCCAGGTGCTGATGAGGCCCTTACACACTTGGGACAAGCTCAGCGTTGCACATGGTCACCCCCTGGCATCTTCTGGTGTACAAATTGTCTCTTATAGAGGATATATTTTTTTTAATTATTAAGACATACTCTTCATTCAAATTCCATCTTGTCCCAAATTTGTGTGTTTATGTGTATATACATACATATTAAAAAAAATAATCTAGCAGTTCTTCCTTTTCTATTTTCTAAAACATCTTCAGACGTTTTACAGCAAAGCAGCTGCAGTTGCACAGGAAGTGACTTCCAACAGTAGCTGTAGACCTTAGGCTATATGGTACCTTCTTCATATTTTACAGTGTAACTTGTAATACACCCTTTTCAAATGCTGAATTCCAGTCTCTTAGCCCCCCTTAATCACAAAGAGTATTTACAGACTTGTCTGGGAGGTGCTGGTGACTGGATGGCAGGCAGGCAACGTTCATGATTCCTGTAAATTGCAGCCAGAAAAGGCTCTTCCACAGCATATGATCCGGCCTTTGGGGCCATTGGACAACTGTGATTGCAGGTGCAATTAGTGTCCCTGATGTTGGGTTTGTTGTGTTCAGGACAGAAGAGTTTGGAAAGGGCCACAGAAGATATGGGTGTGAGTGCAGCACTCCCTGTGCTGTGCATGGGTAATGTGCTACAGTCGTATCCCCATCAGATATAAATGGTCTTAGGTAAACAAAGAAAACCTGTGTGAAAAGGCAAAAAGAAAACAATGTCCGTTCTGCGTTGCGGAGTTAAACCCTGTTTATTTTGCCTTAAAATGTAGGCAGGTGAAGAGTGGTTACATTTTTTTTTAATCCCTCATCACTAAACCCCAGGAAGTGAAGCCTGACAAGGTTTCCTTTCGCTAGCTGTGATTTACTTCCTTCAGACTACCAGGCAGAATTAAACCTTCAGTCCAGAAGAGAAATGTTTCAAAAGTATGTAATACATTATTTCTTGCAGGAATTCCTAAAATATTATATTATCTTGTGAAATAATTACAAGTAATTGAGAACAACAGTTTATATGGTATCACCTGTTATTTGTTTTGGGGTTTTTTTCCCTGCTGCAGTTTCTTTTTGTTGATCTTTACCATGAATATAAGCTTTATAAAAAAACATTGCTCACTAAGATTTGGAGATTAGTTTATGGTATTTTACCATGATGTAAAGTAATTATACTCTAAACTCTGTCAGACAGCGTAATTTAGAGATTGCATTCCATACATACCCTTCCATCGTGTTCTGGCAGAGGCTGTCCTTGTGCTAAATCTGATAAAATATAAATTTCAAATCCCAAATGTGCACACGCATAAAAAACAACCATACCAAGGATGCCTGTTGCTTCATGGCGTTGGCCAGCATCTTGGGTGCTTTACCTTCACACTATCAGAATGTAAATTACTATGTGATAAACTGCAGCGCTAACCTTACTGCTGGAGGAGTGCTGGCTTCTCCAGGCACAGCCTGCACTCTGTGGGCTGGGTGCCACAGTTTTCTCAAGGCCAGGGTTGCCACACTGGGCAGTATGTTCCTGCTTAACCTCAAATATGTCAACAGCCCTCAATTAGAGGGCTTTTTCAGATGCAGAGTTATGTGGAGCCTGAAGTCTCACCAAAACTGGGGGCTGTAGTGTACAAAATCTGAACTGAACTTTCGGTGAGGCCCAGCTTATCGCTAGAGAGGAGACGGGTAGGCCTTCTGGTTTTTCCACTGGCACATCTTTAAGGTAAAAGGAAGAAAAAAAAAGCCTATGAGGTCTAGACTGATTTCCAGATCTTTCTCCTGGTTAAAATTGTCTCCTCTTATTTTAGTCTCGTACTTCCAATTTTGTTCTGCAAAGTTATTTGAGTTCAGCGTGTTCTAATTTAGAACTGAAAGACGGTTTTTGCTACACTCAGATACATACGATCACTGTACCACTGTCTCCGTGCATACTTCAGAGACTCAGACTGTCTCATTCCAGGGCTTGCTTCCCTCAAGGCTCATCTCTTCTCCGTGTTTTGATAAGGAGATGAAAGATGCAGAGAAGGGCTGCTGTTGAATGGAAGGAAGTTCATTGTCTTGATCTTTGATTTATCCCCTTATCTAGATACAGAATATTCTACACCTAAATATTTTAGTAACTTAGAGGAAAGAATTGTGAAGTAATACGTTTTTCTAAATTTAATTTTCAAAATGCTAGCAATCTCACTGCATTCTGGACATGCAGCCTCACAGTGCAGGGAGTTGGAGTGAGCCACTCAACTACATAAATTTATCTAACACTAGTCAGTAGATTGAAGTGTACGTATTTGCATATGTACTCTTGTATATGGCACTTGGTCTAGAAGAAAGTGGATTTGTTTCACTGGAAACATGTTCAGGAAAAGTGAATATGACCATTCTGACATCCAGGCGAATCGGTTTAATAGCCAAAGAAACAAAAAAAAGAAAACAAAAGCAAGAAGCACCCCCAAATAACAGGAAATAAGGTTTGAATGCAGTCTTACCTGTTAATACTTCAAAGTTACAGCTCCCCACTGTACAGTAAAGTTTGTGCTAGGAAGTGCATGTGGAAAAGCTGAGTTGGGTTTCTGTCAATTTTCAGACTTCTTTATGCATACACTCTGAATTTTCATGTTTTCATTGAGAAGATCTTGCTAATTTTTTTAAATCTTGTTCTGACCGAGTTATTTATAGAGCTGTACGTGTTCAATTGGTGTTGAGCAGTTGTCTAATTCCAAAGTACTATTCAGACATTATCCAGGTTTTGGAATATTTTTCAGAGAGAGTGTCAAAAGCTGGTTTTAATAATTCCATTTAGGGGGAGCCCTCTCTGTGACTGCTTTCTGAATTCGGTTACTTTATGAATTTGTCTCATTTCTTTAGCACTGTTTACGGAAGAAAACCATGGAATTTTCGCTAACCTGTCTTTAAGATGATGTAAGTTATTTAATAAGATGGATTTTGAAAGTCGTAGATAACCAAAGATTATGTCATTTCCTTGATATTGTACATATACTAAGAAATTAAATAAGCATATGTGCCTGCTTCCGTTCATGTACGTATAACAAAGAAATGAGAAAAGTTGTGTGTAGAACTGATTGCTTTCCATATATTTAGAGTAATTCTTGTGATAAAGGGAGCTCTAATCCCATTTCTGAGACCATGAATGTTTTTCTTACAATCTTCCAAACAGTAACTAAAATGCAGAGTATTATACTGTCGAATAAGAACTCGGAACAACTGTATTTTCTCTTGGATGGAAAATGCTGTTACTTTGGAGACACTTGTATCCCCATGTCGTAGGTGTGGTTGTGCTGAAATATCCATGGAAAAAATAAGGCATCGTTTCTGTTAATGGTAGAATCCAGCTAGTGTAAGAAATCTGCTAAATTAAAAGAGGTTCCCGTTGTTTCTAACCTTCCTGTCAGATTTGAGGATTTTGGGGCTGGAACATAATGCATATTTTTCCTGCTCTACTCCTATCCTCAAGGAAGAAGGAAGAAAGAAATGGGAAAACAACATTCTAGAGAAGACATGAGAAGACATTTATCCTCCCAGCTTTGTCTCAGTGCTTCTTTTTCAGTCTGGAAAAGTAGTGACTGAGTGTTGCTGCAATGTTACATCCGTGCAATTTATCAAAGCTTATGGGATTTTAACTTGGGTTACAGAAGGCTCATTAGTCGTCAAGTCAATTGAACATAGGTCATAATTATTACGCTATTAGAGCATTATTGAAAAAGATAAATAAGTGTTCGGGCTGTGAGATCTGTCGAAATGAAAGTATTTTAATAAAAATGTCAGGATTTTAACGTTCCTCAAGCTCTACAAAACAAATGCGAACCTGACTTCCAAATAAATGATGATAAAAGTTCAGTGATAAAGGGGTACTGCTGCCTAACTTGTTACAAAATAAGTGAGTGCAGTCGGGAAGGAAGTGAGACTTGTATTTCTGTCGGTTTCACTAAGACTGTCCTTGGTGAGGATGTGAAGAATTTGCATCCAGGAGAGAACTGCTGTGTGACTAACCTTTACAAATCTTCACACTTTCAATAATCTTTAAGTTGTAGTTTGAGTGGTAGGTTATGATTTCCTACTAACCACTTACTCCAGAGAATAAATCTTACCATCAGTTCTTGGACTTATCTCATGTACCTTTTCTGCCAACCGTTCTTTTGCATTCAAACACCATGGTAATGTCCACTACCAGCAGAGTAATGTTCAAAGACTAATTTACAGAATTCTCCATCATCGCTGTAGAGCTGAGGTTGGTGATATACTCATGCTTTCCCTCCTCCCCACATGCTTTTTTCTCTGACTACGATGTTGTGTAGTTTACGTCTCTCTATTTTTATCATTTGGCAGACAGGCATTGTCCAAGAGTATGAGAATGTGTCTCATAATGTGCAAGGCAGCTGCAGCATGTCACATTTGCACTTTCTAAGCATCAACACAGAATTTCCTTTGCTGGATAGAAATTTGCATGCAGATTGAAGGCATTAAAATACTGTGTCTCTAGGAAATCTTGGTGGAACTTGATCCATTTGTTGCTTACGGGATTGTGGTCATGAAAGAGAGAAAATGTTGTTTCCAGAATTTAGTTGTTCCAAATAATGGAAATTTAGAAATTTCTATTTAAGCTGTTTGTTGTTCTGGATGTTGGTGAAGGAGATTGTATAGCATATTCCCCTTCCATTTGAAGTTCTGGGACCTTGTCTTATCAGCTGCTATTTGCAGAGCCTTTCATATTTCCTATGGAAATTGCTTATTTGCATGTGATTTTGGAGGTTGTTATTAGATTAATTATCCTTCTCTCAAAATTATGAACTACAGTATGTGCCTGGATGTGCCACCAGGTAGGTAATATGCAGAACTTAGCCCAAGATTTTGATGGTACTGTGTGATGAGCCTGCTTTTTATTTGCTTCCCTGGATCAGCTGAGATTGGTCACAGTAAAGCATGATGTAGGATTTGAGTTATGTGATTTAAAGGATCATCTCTGCATTATTCAGATTAGGTGCCTACCAAGAGGCAGATGTTATTGCAGAAGGTGTACTACCCTTAGCTACTTACCAGAAGCTACCAACCTTGTAACATCGAAGTATACCATAGTAGTCCAGCCAATCCCAGATTATAGTTTAAAACGTGGATTCAGTTTGTTGAAGCATCTAGATGCAAGTTTACTTTCTCTTATCATGATTTTTCTGTAAAAGCAGCAGATCAGCAAGGCAGACAGGTAGAACAGCCCTAACCAGACCCAGAAAGGTCTGTTAAAATGGGGCTGTAAAAAGCCCTTCGTCCCTGTACGTAAAGCAAATTAACACGGCTGCATGCACCTCAAAATACCTCATCAGTTCCTGGGAAGAGAAGACTTCTTGGGAAGGCTTTCTATCACAGTCTGTCAAATCCTTGGCTTTTTGGCTTTGCCAGATGTATCCATTGAGAATTTAGGGAGACTTGCGTACTTCTGCAAAATTGGATTTGGTCTTAGCCTGCTTCTTCGCAGAGAAGTTTTTAGTTTCGTGAAGCTGGATGTTGGTGTTCAGGAGAACAGGAAGATAAAAAGGAAGAACAAAAGCAGAGCAGATGCATTTCTTAGTGCAGGGTGATGTGAAGGGCAGTGTTGGCAAGGCTTGTTCAATGATGCTGTGCTTCCCTTATATTGCAGAAATGAAGAAACCTCGATAGCTATTGAACACTTTTTATGAGCAGTAAATACACTGCAGAAAGAAAAGCAATGTCTGCAGGGCTTTATAAAGGTTCCTGTAACAGCATCTAACATAGTGTTTTTTTCAACGTAACTTGTTATGACCTAGCTGCCTGGCCTTCATTCACTTTGCTGGGATTTATACAGACCAGGAGGAGTGAAATCAGCAATTGCAGGAGGGAAATTAAAAAAAAAAACAGCTTTTTTTTCCTAAGTCTTTCTTTCGGTTCAAAGCCAAGATTTAAAGCCAATTTTTAATAGCTTTTTTTTCTTTTTCCCCCGTTGATTGGCTTCTCCCCAAGTCACATAATTTTCAGTGAATCTGTTGAGAGTACAGTGCCTGACATTATAAGGGGTAATAAGTTGGAATCTGGAAAGAGTCCTCCATATATTATTTGTATGAAGTAAGCAGGCTTGGAAGGCGGTGCAGCAGAGAAACACGGGGATTTTAAAAAGAGTGAGAATTACTATTATTTCTGTAGCTACTCTACTTTTTTTTAAGGAAAAGTGAGAATGAAGATGAAAGGAGTTGGAAGGGTACGATTGGTATGCCTTTTGCTCTGTGGCTCTTAGAAGAAGAGACGGGCTTTGGCCCTGGGAAGCCGCTCAGTAGCACAGAAGAAAAAAGCGACGTGGAAAGCTCTATAATTGCCATGTCTTTGTGGACTCGCAGCTCCTTTGAGGGGAAGGAAACACACATCCTCCACCAGCTTTTCCAGTGTCAAAGAGCCTTGAGTCTCACTTTTCCCTTCTTATTTGTGCTGTGGCTGCAGGAGCTTGTGCGTGGAAGGTGCAGATCAGGAGCATAGATCTTATGGGAGATGTGGGGTAAGGAAGGTATTTGTCTTTGTCCTGTAAATACTCAAGCTTTTGTTCTTCCCTCCCCAGCTTTGCAGCAGCAGTTTGATACCAAATTGTTTGCATGGTTGCACTGTATGGAACAGTGCTGGCACACAGAGCTGTGTGATGAGACATTATACACGATTAATTTAATTTTTAAAAGAAGTTCATATCTTGTCCGGCTCTAGTTCGGGAAGCAAGGATGGGAAAATCACCACTGATAAAATGTATCTGGGGTAACTCTGTTGATGACAAAGAAATTACACTGGGGTAGAAATTTTAAAGTGGTTTAGTGAAAACAGTTTTTGGAGCAAAGAGGTTAAGAAGAAGATGAAACATTAAAAGCTATTTTAAAATGATGTTGTGTTCTAGCTAAAATAGTAAGGTCTCAACCATTTAGGATAAGGAGATGAAAGCAGCCCCCTCCCTTTAGGCTGGAGTGGGTATGTAGCTTGCCTAAACTTTTCTTCCAGAAAGTCTTGATTTTCCTCATTTTGTGCTATCTAACCTTATGGTGGGGTAGAATTTGTGATTACACATAATCCTAACCAAACAGAAGGAACGCACTACACTGCTGGTCTGGTTATATCTCTAACTGCCCTTTTCCTTCAGTTCCATTTCATTCTGTCTTCGGGGTTGAACTAGTAAATATGCACAACCTGAATCTGCTACCAGTGATGATGACAGCAGAAGTTTAGTACATCTCACTTCCAATTTCAAAGAGGAGAACTTGGCTGTTGGATTTCAGAAAACTTGCTACACATTTGTAGTACATTTGAAAACTTCAACTGTGCTGAGGAAATTTTTCTTTTAAATGCATATCCTGATTTCCCAGGACACTTTTCATGCCCTAAACTTCCTGCTGTTAAGAAGATCCCAGACTGCATGGAGCTGACGCGCTCCTGCCCTTTATGGTAAGCAGATCCCAGGAGCACACATAGACCTGGATGGTCCCACCACCATTTGTGGGTAGCTCCTCCATCAGAGCACAGCTCTCAATCCCAGAGCAGAGAGGTCTCAGAGCATGTAGCTCACCTGAGATTAATCCTGCACCACCGGTTTGAGAGCTGCTGTGAGAGCACACATCCAGGAGCCTGTTAGTCTTAAGCTGGCATAATGGCCATGGAGAATTCCTGTTGATACTCTCGTTTACTCAGATTGAGCACAGGAGACAGCAACCTGATGTTAATTTACTTGTGTTTCTTTGTTTAACAAACAAAACATTTGTTTTATGTTCAAATATATGTGTAGGATTTTAATCTAGATGTATTCAACAGACAACAAATAAAAATTATGCTTTGTGGGCATCTCGCTAGTGTTGAAAAACAGAAGGCTAATGTCTGCAGTAAGTAGCACCATCTAAAGCAGTACCTAACTGTGTTAGATCTCATAAATCCTTTATACTTAAAGGAAAAGAAATCCTGCTTGCTCTAACATGAAACGTAAAACTTTCTACCTCAAGCAACAAACCCATCTGTCAAAGCTAGTCTGTAAAGCAGAGCCCCGCTGGATGATCTGAAGGGCAGAAAACAGCTGTGATGTATTACAGGCTTGCATTTGTTAGCAAATAGTCTTTGGGTAATATTTATCAGTGTGCATGGTCTTCCTTTAAGAAAACCAAAACGAGTTGCCTGTGAGAAGTTTAGCCCCAAAGAACAAGTTTGAAAAGGCAGAAGGAAATGGAGACCTGCCAAGCTTGTTGGCTGGAGCCATGGACAAGAGCAAGGCCTGTCTGAACTGCCACTCAGTTTTTATTCTGCGAGTTTGCAGGGTTGGTGATTAGAGTGGCTTTCGCCCAATTATGCTGTGATTATTCCACTGCACTGTAATTGACTGGGGAGATATGCTAATACCTGTCATTTGGGATGATAAAAGATGAGCGGAGGACGCAATGCATTATTTAGCTGGCTGTGTGATAGATGAGGGATGCGCAGAGTGCTTTAATTGCTGAGAAGAGAGGTTAAGCTGAACGAACGGATGAATTAGAAATGAGTTTTTTTATGGCTTGTGGAAAAGTGAAATAAAGGGAAATGTGCTTTAAAACTGTAGCAGCAGATAGAAGCAAACACAACAAGACGAGGTCTTTTAGGCAGCTTACTCTCTAATTTAAATATATAAGACAAAACATGGTTTAGTGCTCAGTAAATAGTGATAACAACAATGGTAAGAAATGGTTGGTGAGTTCATATCCTTGCCCAAAAAATCATTGTGAAAGGAACTGTTTGAGGTGATATTTGGTGATTTGGAACCTTTTATATTTCTGCTGCAGTTCAGATCTTTAAAACTTCATTTCTAAGGGCTGTGGTACCACTGTTGAATAGCGTGTTTTGTGTGCATAGGTCAGATATAGATTTACATAAATAATACCACACACATATATACATATATATACACACACACACTCAAAATCTCTCGAGTATACGTGTTATACAGTTAATAAGTGCACAGAGAGAGAAGTGAGATAAAATGAATATTCATAGTGATTGGAGGAGTGTAGAGATACAATTAGCAAGAGTATACAAATAACTCACAAGTGACAAAGCTCTTACCCTTTGGGTGGGAAGGTCATTAGAAACTGTATCTTCTGTTTTAAAAGATTACCCAGTGAAAAACAATGGAGGCGACCAGTAATTTCCCCATTGTGTCCTTTGCATTTCCGCAAGCCTTTGTCTGTGGTGTAGAAAAACATTTAGGTCTGTTCCATGAAGGCATGTGTGGATAGGTTTTTGGGAAGGACTTCCAGTTTGCAGTTAGGAAAATAAGATGTCTGTAATGTGATGGAACCTTTATGAAATGAAGGAATTGATCTCCAGTGTGGTTGACATCCCCAAACCTGTCTAACTGCTGGGAGGTTGCTGCTTCTCTGTTGCAGTATGGTTTTTTTTCCCAGAAGATGCTGGTTCTTGAGCCATTATTATTGAATGATAATGTATTTGTCTGGAGTATCCTGCCTCATGAGCTGGATGTCAGCTTGAGATGGATGCAGTGCTCTGCTGCTGAAGTAGAATCTGCAGGGCCCAACCACTCCCCCAAATATAATTGTCACCTTGTTCTTTCTGCCGTTCACCAAAACTTCTTTATAGCTGCTTTTCATCATCTTACTTGGGGACTGGCAACTTCTTTTACAGTCGTGCAGCCCATTGTTAACTTAATTTTTTTTCTAAAGTTATTTTTGAAAGAGCAGTTTATGGGGCAGTGTGCTGCTTTTATGGAGCGATTTATATCACAGTGTGCTGGTTAATATAATTTTTGTAAAAGGACCACTTGGATTTCGCAACGTGAGTGCTTCTGGTTGCACCTTGGCTTCCTTCCATTAGTTGAATGGATGCAGCTCTCAGAAAAGCTGTGCATCTTTGAAGAAAGAAGCAGTAAAATACTGTAATGTTACTGTTTTATGGAGTGTTATATAGAAAAATTAACTTTTAAGAATCCCTTATTAACCATTTTTAAAGTTGATATATGAGAAAGTTTATTCTACATGACTTAGTTTGTAGTAACATATTTAATGTAAAAAAAAAAGTGCGTTTTCCCACCCAAAGAGAGATCCAAGTGGTTTTGCTTCTTGAGGTGGGATACTCCAGATGACAGCTGTTGTTAGGGAGCATGGCCAATGCTTGGCACACTGCAGGGGTATGGAACAACATCCAGCCAGAGCCAGTGGGATATGACATTGTAATAGCCTGGTCTAATGCAGTGTAAGCCGTGGTTCTAGTCCAACAGGACATAGACAAGGACAAAGAGGTTATGGAAAGGGGCAGAGGAGCTACCTGCTCACCATGGGTCCCAGGTGGGAGCAGGTTTGTCCAGCAGGCACACAGAAGCAGCAGGATGGATCTGCACTGGCGTCTGCTTGGGATCTGGTAGCTTCTGACATGACAAATACGTTTTTTTTGCCTAAATCCCTCTGCTGGTTTTGTGGTTTGTGGCCTTCCATAGTTTTTTCTTGCTCCTGGGTTTGTGATGGACCCTTGCAATTTAGAAGGGAATGAGGCCCAGCCCTGCTTGTTTGCAGATAGCATTAGCACCCTGGGAAATGATCTTATCCAACTGTGTGTTTGCAGTCAGCTATTCATCTGCTTCTGTGTAAGTTTGTGTAAATACAATGGGGATAAGGCTACTAACTTTTTTCAGTCTTTTCTAGTCCAAATTCCCTGCAAAGCACTATCTTCACTATTTTGCCATGTACAAAGCATCCAGTGACTTTCAGCATGTTGTAACTATGAAATCAGCATGCAGCTTAGAGGATTTTCATACTCCTTGAATAATGAATTTTAACTTCCCTAGGAAAATAAAAATCACTTACGATACAGCAGCAAACACTGCTAAGAGCAAGCCATTTTTCCAGTACTCTACTTTGCCACTTAAAAGATTTGTCATCGTTATATGTATTGGGTATATATGTGTGCGTGTATGTTTACACAGCATGTAAATATGTGTAAATAAATGTGTAACACATGTAAAATGTGTTACGTGGACACAGACTCCGTAGAGTTAATTTCTGTGTTGCATCATGATGGAGATGCCTGTGTATCAGAGAATTTTGGCTTATTCTGCTGAGCCCTAAGATGTACCTGCAGTAGGTATAGATGGGAAGCTTAACTTAAAACAAAGCCTGATATACCTGAAAGAAACACCTTGCTTATGATCAGCAGAAACGAATTATGGGAAGGAGCAGAGTGTTAGTTCGTAATAGTTACTCTTTGTTATTTTTCGTTCAGTGCATTATTAGGTCAGTTGGAAAATATTAGTCCTCAGTTGTCGCTTGGCTTAGTGCTATTTCTCTGCTTGTAAGTATCTACAATTTAAATTCTGAGGCAAAAATAACTTACTTTGTTACTGATAAAAGATAAAACCTATTTGACTGACATTGTTGGAAATAAGCGATAAGAAACTTTAACAGATCTATCAATCAAAACAGCAGTTTTATTTCTTGTATTACTGGCTCCTGAGGCTTTTGCTGCACCACGTGAGAGGTAATTTCTTACCGTAGGCTTTTCTTACTGTGCACTTGATGTACTTCTGGAGTGGGCGGTGAAAACTGTACATTTTATTTTGTTTTCAGTGTTTCAGTCATAAGGTTTTGATGATCTCAGCTTGCTCCTGTAGTAGTTATGTCTGGGTATGATCTAAGGAATCTTGGAAACCCACTAAGGTAATAGGAAACTGAGGTCAAGGGTGAACAGAGTAATTTTTTAGACTTAAAAACACTGGGGGCAGGAGGGGAGCAAAACTGCTCTTATAATGCTTTATGAAAGCAAACCAACAACAAATCTTGAGAAATTCAAAGCATCCTTTCCTTTTCATAGTTTTCCATCAGGGCTCTATATACATTTTGCAGTGCTGCTCTAGGCTCCGTTTGTGAAGTGCCTTCTGCATTATGTGAGTGATGCTTGTGCTGGTTTTTGATCCCTAGATCAATCCCAGTGATGGGAGTTTCTTGAGGCCTCTGGTGGTGAAACACGGGACAAGGCAGCGGAAGCTCCTTTGATAGTGCCTGGGTAGCTTGTTAAAAGAGGTAGCAGCGTCATCCAAAAGAAGCTATTTGGGAACCATGAAGTGTAGTGCTGGAGAGAGCACTTTCCTTGACTCATCTGGCACAAACATGGACCTAATAGAGATTTTTATTCAGAAAGAAGGGAATTCCTCCTTCACCCCATTTCCCTCCCTCTCTCCTTCCCCCTTACCCCCCAAATAATTTTAAACAGCATTGGCCGAGAGCCCTCCAACTTTGAATTTCAAATTATTCAGCTATATAAAAATGAATAGACACTGCTATGTCTAAAGCCAGGCACATGGTTCAAGGGCTTTATTTGGACAGAAACCTCTGTGTCCATGTAACTTCATGTAAATATGTGCACACACACACACATACACAATATACACACAGTAACAGTTTTCTTATCCCCAGTGGAAAAAGGCTTTTTGTGTTTCATGAAAGAAAAAAGTGTAAGAGGCTAAGCCCGATATCCGGGCCAGAGATGTCCTTCTGAGTTGATAAGAGCAACTGTGAGTTAGAAAGAGATGTATTAGGAGAGTAAAAAAAAAGCCAACTGAACAAACATTTGTTTCTACCTGACAGTACCATGTAAAGATCTGGAATTCAGAGGTCAGTGTAATATCTTTCTGTTCAGTGGGAGAGCAAAATTGTGAGTGGCTCTGCATCATACTTTTTAAATAATGTATTTGTTGTTCCCTGTTAAACATATTTCAAAGGTTGCTAAGTAATTTGGTATTTACCAAATAATGCCCATGACCAGTAGTTGCTGAGTCATGATACGAAGTTAGCATTTTGGGGGGAGATTGAAGGGGACTATGACCAGCATTATGTTTTCAGCTTTGAAAAAGATGTTCTGGCAATTCTAAGCAAACGAACTGGGGCTGGGAAGCAGAAAATGCTGCTGTTTGGAGGGCTGAAATTTTGAGTTCTCATTTATTTTAAATGTTCCAAAGGTAATAAAACACTTTCTAGGACTCTAAATGAGATGTAATGAATTTGATTTTAGAGGGAGGGGAATTCATTTCTGTGGTTGTTGCTTAATCAACATCTACTCTGCCACTTCACATCAGCTTCTGTCCTTTCCAAGTGAATTAGTTCTTTGGGCAGCACGTTAAGAGGAAGTGTATTGTTCTTGGCAGGGCACTTGAATTTCTAATTACCAGATTCCTGCCTTAATTGCAATTACCTGGACACCCAGGCAGGGTGAACTTTTGGAAAAGAATGTAATTAGTGCAGAAGAAACCTTGCTGCCAACTGCTTGTCTGGGTATCTACACTAAGCAGAACCTTGATAAGTTCACATCTCTACAGATAAGCTATCAATCCATTGAGATGCTGTCCAAATGTTGTGCAGATCTGTTGCAGTGTGTGTGATTATTGTGTGGTCTGAGACCCAGTGTAAGGTTAAAGACAGCTATTGGCCTTTCTGTTCTCACCTGTGTTTAGGGAGCAAGAAGGACCACTCTGAGAGAATTGTCTTCATTTTTTGTAGGTGCTCACCAATAAGGAGTTCATCAGATGCAGAATTTGTGTAAATAAATGGCAATAGCAAATTGTGGTCTGTGTAAGATAAATGAGGTGCACAAAGTAATTTAATTCAAGTAAAAATAAACAATTTAGATAATTTCTTTCCAATAAGCCATTCTTTACATACAACTACAAAGGAAAATATTGCCAGCCCAGAAGAAATCATGCAAAACCACACTTTTGAGCTGAAGTGGAGCCATAGTGAGGGTAGCTGCGAATACAGGTTGTAGCATATCCTGATTATAAGCTGAAATCACTTGGTTTAAGGGCCTCCAGAAAGGTTTGTTGCATCAGGCTTTTATTGTCAGCTCCCTTGTGTTGACTCACAGGAAAATCAAATGTAATTGATGAAAAATAAGGGAAAAGAAATTAAAGAATTACTGCATTTAAAACAATTACTGCAAAACATTTTTCTGTAATTGCAACCTTTTAGTAATTCAGCTTTCAAATAGTGTTGCTGATGAGGAAATTGAAAAACTTCTGTGTTAAACACTTTTTGTACTGGAGCTCGAGTGCTTGCGGGGGCTTTGTTTCTTTCCTTCATCCCTTTTAATAGGAAACCCCAAAATTCTCACAGAAACATAGGTGTGATAGATCCCTATTAGGGAACAGAGAGACTGTCGCTGTGGTGGTAACCAGTTGTGTACCGGTGTAACTTACTGGTGGAAAATAAGAGAAGTTCTCAGATAAGTGCCTTCTGTTTGTATAGAGGGAGTTATAAAACTGCTTTGTTCTTTCAAAAATGCAGTTAAGAGCACTTCAAATGAGCTGCTTAAATGCTAGGCTTCCTGAGCTCACATCACAGTGAAAGGGTTGTGGTGGGAAGGGTGGTGGTGGTATAAAACTCTTCCAGTTGCTTTGAAATAACACAGGGGTAAGGGAGATGAAGGAGGTGGGCTGATGAAGCCCTGGTGAATAGTTAACTAGTTTAAATTCAATTACTGGGGTGTTCAAGTCGTTAACAAGTACATCAATATGTTTTTTATTAACAAAAGTTTTCCTGACACATATGGTGTGCTTGGCAGCAAGAGCTTGCTCTCAGCCAGCCTGACTGCATAGACAAATCTTGTTCAATCAGATCCCAGGGGTTGCTGCCCATCCCTCACTTTTTGCAAAAGCAGAGGTGACAATACTAAAGGCTTCGGGAAGTAGTTCATGAGATTCAAGGTCAGCAAGTTTGATGGGCTCAGTACTGAGGGGTTTACATAGCTTTTAGAATTTGAATTTGTGAAGAGCAAATGCTTTAAAAAGTTTGGCTATCAGAGTGTTTTCATTATAATTTTTCTCTCCCTTCCCTGTTTAAATTTGGCTTTCCTCAGTCTTACCACTCACACTTTTTTTTTTTTCTTTTTTCCCAGACATACATTGTTGGAAAAAGTCACATTAGTGAGTTTTGGGGATTTTTATGTTCTTTCCGTTCTTTCTGTTTTAACCAAAACATATATTTATGTGCCTCTTGTGCTAGAAAATAATACATACATATTAGTATTGGGCAGAAGAATGGAGAGTCATACTCCTGCACGCAGGCAGACAAAAGTTTCGTTGACAAATTGTGATATTTAGATGCTGATTTCGAAACATTATAAAGAAGTTTCTTCAGGCTTTTTGGAACTCTTGGAAAATGTTCCATGTAAAGGTAAATGAAGTCACAGATTCCAAAAAGTGAAAGCGGATCTGGGTAATCTTTTACTTCTTAGTTATAGCAGGTCTTAATATTTCTGGTTAGATTCACAGTGTGGTTAATATTGAAGACTCAGATGTATCAAAAGCTTACCTGGAATCGAATAGTGAATCCCTTCGACTTCCCAGTTGCTCAGAGTGAGCAAAAGGCCATCCCCTCTGAGGATGAATGGGGACTGTTTGTGCTAGGATGACTGCTGGTTCTGTACCTTGGCTAGAATATGTCTCTCAACACGTGTATTTGTGTGGTGCTAAAGCGAACAGAATAGACATTATGATTTGCACTTTGCTTCCTTTTGTTTTGAATTCAAAGGCCATCCCTAATTGATGGAGGTTTCCTTTACGATGCACTTATTTTCAAATCCATCATGCAGTGCTTGTGCTGCCCCTTGCCTTCGTGGATGAGCTGGTCTTTGACCCAGAACTGGTAAATGAACCCTGCAGGGAAATCATTAGAGAATTGGAACTGTTGCGGTGGAGGGGACAAGGGTCAAACCATTACTTCCCCATAGGGCCGCCAGCTTAAATTGGACTTCTTGCTTTTTGGAAGCAGGTCAAGTGTCAGGGATGGCTGAAGTGGTCAGGTACAAACGGGTATAGATCACGGACTCAGTTCAGTGGTTTTAGCTTAAAAAATTAAGTCTAGGCAGGCTGGATTTAGTCTAACAATGCCTTCTCTGCTTCTGTCCTCTTTTCTACCTTTAAAATGCAAAATTAAAATCCTGAGAAGTCAGTGGGAGCCAACACTCTGACATTAATGTGCTATTTGTGATTTTTTTGGTACATTCATAATTTTTTTAGAGTAGTTGGTTCAACCTTTTTAGTCTTTCCTTGCAGTTTTCTGTGATTGAAAAATAACAAATGATATTTTGTAACAAGAAAATACCTCCATAATTCTTAAGAGAAATATGCCTCCTGCTCTTTTTCCCTTCCTCAACTGTTCTTTGCATAATTTTTTCACTCTCTTAAAAAATGTAAAATGACCTTTTTCAGGCTTTACAAAATAAATATTTCCTGCTTCTGAAGGAAAAACTCCGCAGTAGTGCATCTATGACAATGAAATGTATAGTGCTGAATATGGGGAAGTATTTAATTTAGAAATCTGAAGTCCTTGAAACATTTTTATAATGTTTTATGTAACTCCAGATGTGTAACTATGTAAAATAAGCTTAAGATACCAAAAATGCCGAAAAGCCATGGGTATCGTGCTGCTGAAATATGACCACAAACACTGAAGAACAAAAAAAATTGTTTTGTACTAAAAAAAGAAGGGGTAAAAAAAAAAGGTGCCTCTGAAACCTGAAGGTCTTTTCACTGAGACTTCAAAGTGCCACAGAGACCCCTTAGAAACATCCTTCTAGGCTCTAATGCTGTTCATAGCTCACAGCAGTTAGTAGGTCTAAGTCTGACTTGTGTGAGGATTTCTCCATTTCTGAAATAATTAACGAGATGCAAGAATTAACACAAATGCAGGTTTGAGTGAGTGGGTTGAAACCCAGCTCTCCTTTTGAAATTGGTGGCAGAGGAGCGTTTCTACGGAAGTAAATACGCTTTGATCAGGGAAGATAAATTAATTGCAATGTGTCTGATAAATAAATGTCTTTAAAATATTAATAAGAAAAAAACAGAGGAAAAAATACATAAGTAGTACTTTGACTGGGCTATCCTGCCTCAGAAACACCCATACTTGAGATGCACAAGTCAAGAAGACATGGTAGGAGTCAACGAGAAGCTGTTCACCGTCTCCAGCCGCGGAGGGACAGGCTGTGAGATCATGTGAGGAGAGCTGCGCTAGGTCGCAGATGGCCTGCTTCAGTGGCCTCTGATTCACAAAGTGGTCTGTCTTCCCAATTTGGTTCTCTTACGTCTCACTCTGTGGGTAAGGAGGAACAAAAATGTTAATTTTCG